>WOXC01009863.1:0-240000 GCA_011680675.1 Gymnobelideus leadbeateri | reverse complement strand
GAGTGATGGGTTCAAGATGGAAAATGAGACGCATATTTTTTGACATGGCCAATGTGGGAATTTATTTTGCTTGACTCTGCATATTTGCTACAAGAGTTTTGTTTTTCTTTTTCTTTTCCCTTTTAAATTGGGGGGAAGAGGAATAAATGCTTGCTAATTAAAAATAAAAATTAAAAAATCCAAATTCTGCCTCATATAAAGATGAATTTCCCTACCTCGAGAGGAGATAAAGAAAGCCTTACAAAAGACGACAGGAAAACCCTATTCTGTCTTATGTGGTCCCCACCAAAGACTGAGAGTTCTAACCCCTCTGGGGTGCATTCTATCCCAGCAGCCAGCCTTCTCTAACAGCCTATAACTAGAACAGTGCAGGCACACACCACACTCAATGGTGGCCTACAGCTGTGGTTTCTGCAGGCATGACTCGAAGTTAGGCAGAGATCAACTGCAGTTCAAAGTCAGAACGCTTTCTAAGAGTCAGAACTTCCCCAGAGTGGAAAGAGCAGCCCTGGAAGGAACGAGCCCCCATCACTGGGGCTTTCTGAGAAGTGGAACAGTCACCAGTCAGGGATGCCAAGGAGGGGATTCTCTGTCAACTTGAGTTTGATTGGATGGCAGGAGGGTCCCTCCAACCCAAAGAGAAAGGCAAGGAGCCAGAAATCATGGGATGGTTGGACCGTAGGGAGGTAGGGACCTCTGAGATCACTGACTCCAAGCCCCTCGTTTTATAGACAAGGAAGCTGAGCCCCAGCAGAAAGCTATGACAAAATGCAGTGGGGGGGACACCAGAACAGAGTGAGAGGATCTTCAGTTCCCAGCGCAGCTCTTTCATCCCTCTGGACTCCAGTTTCCTCTTGTTTCTAGCTCAGAACCTCTAGGACTTGACCAAAGTGTTGTTCTGCCTTTTCCTGTTTCTTTAGTCAGAAAGTGTTTGTTGTTGTCGGTCATTTCAGTCATGTCTAACTCTTCATGAGCCCATTTGGGTTAGATTTGAATCCAGGTCTCTCTGAGCTGCTAGAGCATCGAGGTGGCTCAGTATATAGAGGGCCAGGCCTAGAGTCAGGAAGACTCATCTTCCTGAGTTCAAATCTGGCCTCAACACAAACTATGAGATCCTGAGCAAGGCACTTCACTGTGTTTGTCTCTGTTTTCTCATTTGTAAAATGGACTGGAGAAGGAAATAGCAAACCATTCCAGGATCCTTGCCAAGAAAACACCAAATAGGGGTGACTAGGTGGCGCAGTGAATAGAGCACCAGCCCTTGAGTCAGGAGGACCTGAGTTCAAATTTGGCCTCAGACACAACACTTACTAGCTGTGTGGCCTTGGGCAAGTCACTTAACCCCAATTGCCCTGCCCTCCCCCCTCCAAAAAAAAAGCAAAAAAATAAAAAATTAAATTAAAAAAAGAAAACCCCAAATAGGGACATGAAGAGTCAGACACAACTGAAATGATTGAATAACAATAACAACTTCCTGACTCCAAGCCTGGTGAGCTTATCCACTTCACCACCTAGCTGCCCTATTACGTGTAGGCACTGTGTTAAGACAGTCTTTGCCCTCAAAGAGTTTACAGTCAAGCAGAGGAGACAACGTCCTCAAGGAGTTTATAATCTAATGGGGCAAACAGCCATGTACTAACAGAACAGAAACAGGATAAACTGGAAATGAGAGTAGAAGGAGGCAGCAGCATTAAGATGACCAGGAAAGGCTTCCTGCAGAAGGTGGGATTTTAGACAGGACTTGAAAGAAGCCAGGGGAGCCTCGAGGTAGAAATGAGGAGAGAGGGGATTTGGGGCATGCTCAGAGACCAGCTGGGAGTTTTCTTCTTCCTTTCTGCTGTAACTTCTGAAACTACAGATTCTCTGAAATGTTCAAGGTTGTTTGACTGGCTCCATTCCTGCCAGCATTACCAGCCAATCTTGGGGGGTGGGGTCTAGCATTTCTCATTGTCTTCTCTGGAAAAATCAACCTCCCCAGCTCCATTATCCTTGACTTTCCCCTGGCCCCAGGCTGACCCTTGATGTCCCTAAGACACATGGGTCCAGGCAGGATTAGGGGTGGGGGGAGGTGAGGAGAAACTCACTGCCACAGGCATCCTCCAGACCTTCCCCATTCTCTTCCAAAATCCGTGAATTTGCCCATCATCTTCCCAGGTTGTAGAGTCAATTCCTGACCCCTTCCACATTTAGGCAGAGCTGCTATGGTCAAAAGAATCTATTCGAGGGGGCGCCTAGGTGGCGAAGTGAATAGAGCACCGGCCCTTGAGTCAGGAGGACCTGAGTTCAAATTTGGCCTCAGACACTTAACACAAAAACTAGCCCTGTGACCTTGGCCAAGTCACTTAACCCCAATTGCCCTCCAAAAAAAAAAAAAGAATCTATTCAATCATTCATTCATTCAACAGGCATTCAGAATAAAAAGATAAAATCGGAACAGCTCCTGCCATCAAGGAGTTTGTATTCTATCAAGGGAGAGGACACATATACATGTAAGTATATACAAAGTAGCCTCCTTCTTTCTCTCTTCCTTTTTCCTTTGCTTTCTCCTACATCCTGCTCCTAATTGCTCCTTTTGCCACTCCCTGGTCCTCCTCCCTCCCTCCCTCCTGACCCACACCCACCCTTTTACAATTTAGTTATAAAAACCAGCCCACCAGACGGAGGCTTTATTTTTTTTTTTTTTGACCAAAATGTTATTTTCAGAAGGAGCCATTGAGGTTGGGGAGTAATTGTAGAGTCCAGGCTTGTGCAGTCCAAGCTGAAAATAATCAGCAAGGCTGCTGGAGTGGGAGGGGAACAGGCCCCACCTCCAACCCCCCCAAGGGCGAGAGCAAAGCCAGAGTGACTCAGAGGAAGACCAGCACCAAGGATGCCTGGCTTAGCTCCAGGGTTTATGCTTGGGGCTGATGGCAGTTGAGTTCCAGCTAAAGGGAGACTCTCTAAAGTGGTGATATTGGGGTGGGATGGGAAGTAGAGCTCTTATTGATCTGGATTCTAATTCTTGTTCTGCCCCTTTATCTTATACATGACTTTTTAGCATCACTTAACCTCCCTAGCCTCAATTTCCTTATCTGTAAACTGAGAGGGATGCACTAGATGACATTAGACTTCTTTTTAGCTCTGGCCCTGTGATGCTGGGACCTGTCTGGGCTTCAGTTTCCTCACCTGTAAAATGAGTGTTGACCTACAGAGTCTCTGAGTTTCTCAAATTCTATGATTTTCCAGAACTGTCTCCTCATGTGTATGGGGAGGAAGGGCTACATGGTCTCCCCTTTCTTTCTCCTCTAGGTCCTGTGAGCCTCCTGGCTGATTTTTGTCCTGGGTAGGTCTCAGACCCATGTGGTAGGTTGTCAAGTTGTCAGAAGACATGTCAGAGACATTCAATCTCCTCATAGGATCTCAGGATATTACCCAGAAGGGACCTTGGGCATCCTCTAGTCCAATTCTCTCATTTGACAGAGGTCCAGAAAGATGTGATTTACTCAACATCAACAATTAACAAATAGCTGAGCCAGGATTTGAGTCTGGGGGCTCTAAGTCCAGTGCTTTCCTGCTACTCTGTGGGTGACAAGAGAAAAAACACAGTACAACAGGAAGTGTAATGGCTTTGGAGTCAGGCATCCTAGGTTCATAGGCAGCAAGGTGGGGCACTGAGTAGACAGAGTGCAGGGCCTACAGTCAGGAAGACCCGAGTCCAAATCTAACCTCAGACACTCACCAGCTGTGTGACCCTGGACAAGTCTCTTTATTCTTTGTTTGTCTCAGTTTCCTCATCTGCAAAATGAGCTGGAGAAGGAAATGGCAAACCATTCCAGTATCTTTCCCAAGAAAACCCCAAATGGGGTCACAAAGAATTGGCCATGACTGAAATGACAGAACAATAACAAACCTCAGCTCTCATTCCACCCCCTGCCACCAGTTCTAGTGACTTCAGGCAAATCTGGCATCCTCATTTCACTCTTCTCTAAAATCAGGTAGTTGGACTAGATGTCCTCAGAGGTACATTCCAGCTCCAAGTCTTTAATCCTGTAAATAGCCAGTCACCAAACTGGATGCCTCGCTATGCCAGGTGACTTGCTTTTTTTCTTTTTTCTTTTTGCTTTTTGGAGGGCCATTGGGGTTAAGCGACTTGCCCTAGGTCACACGGCTAGTTTTTGTGTTAAGTGTCTGAGGCCGGATTTAAACTCAGGTCCTCCTGAGTCCAGGGCCAGTGGTCTATTCACTGAGACACCTAGCCACCCCAAGGTGACTTACCTTTGAAGCAATACAACAAAATACAATCACAACTAGGCTCACGCATCCTTTTTCCTAACTTGGATGAGAGATAGCCACTGGCTATTTTTACAGGATCAACACTCGAAGTCCTGGACTTGGACTCAGGAAGACCTGCATTCAGTTACTAGCTGTGTGACCCTGGGCAAGTCACTTCACCCTGTTTGCTTCAGTTTCCTGATCTATAAAATGAGCTGAAGGAAATGGCAAAAACCCTCCAGTGTCTCTGCCAAGAAAACCTTAAATAGAGTCACAGAGTCAGACCAACTGAAAAACAGCTGAACAACAAAAGCCTCCCAGGGTCAGTGAGAGATCAAAAGAGATAATATTTGTAAAGCGCTTTCCAAACCTTAGAACAGTCTCTAAATGCTGATTGTTTTAGAGGGGGAAGAGCCCTTGGCTTTCTTTGCCTACTGCTAACTGAATTAGTCAATACCTAAAGAAATTGATCCAGACTATTCATTACAAGGACAAACACTGAAGCTGAAGTTTAAATACTTTGGCTGCATAATGAGAAAATAGAACTCATTGGAAAAGACTCTGATGTGGGAAAAATTAAAGGAAAAGGAGACGAGGACTGCAGAGGGTGAGATGGCTAGATGGATAGAGAGTGTCATAGAAGGAATGGACGTGAGCTTGGACAGACCTCAGGGGACAGCAGAGAGCAGAAGGGCCTGGTGTGCTATGGTTTATGGGGTCAGGAAGAGTTGGATGTGACCAAACCGCTGAAAAACAAAGCTGAAGCCCGTAGCTAGGACCAGTCTATATGAAGGTTGTTTGGGGCTCTTCTGAGTTACAAGAAAGGAAAGAAGGGAGAAAGGAAAGAAGGGAGGAAGGAAGAAAGGGAGGGAGGGTGGGAGGGAGGGAGGAAGGAGGGAAGGAAGAAAGGAGGGAAGGAGGGAGGCAGGAAGGAGGGAAGGGAGAAGGGAAGAGAGGAAGGAAGGGAGGGAGGGAGGAATGGAGGGAGGGAGGAGGGAAGGGAGGAGAGAAGGAGGGAGGGAAGGGAGGAGGGGAGGAGGAAGAAAGGAAGGAAGAAAGGAAGGAAGGAAGGAAGAAAGAAAGAAAGAAAGAAAGAAAGAAAGAAAGAAAGAAAGAAAGAAAGAAAGAAAGAAAGAAAGAAAAAGGAAGGAAGGAAGGAAGGAAGGAAGGAAGGAAGGAAGGAAGGAAGGAAGGAAGGAAAGGAAGATCCAGATCATATTCCATGGTGCTATCCCTCCCTCTTCCACCATATCCCCTGTCCACAGTGACAGAGTCAAGAGTTAGGTCTCCTAGACATCCAGGACCAGCCTTGGTCTCTGATTCTTTGTTATAAAACAGCTCCTGGTGAATCTATAGCCCTTTGAGGGCCACAAACCTACTGCGGTTTCTCCAGTAAAGTGGACACCAGGTCCCCTGTGCCAATCAGATGCATCTGGAGTCAGTCAAGAGGATCTGAGCTCTGTGCTTTCTTATTACCCTAGCATAAGTCTTAACCCCACTGGGCTCCGGTTTTCATTTCTGCAAGAAAAATCATTAAGACAAGTTGCCTTCTAAGGGCCCATTGTTGTTGCTTCCATTTCAGTCATGTCAGACTCTTCACGACCCCATTTGGGTTTTCTTAACAGAGATATTGGAGTGGTTTGACACTTTCTTCTCCAGTTCATTTTATAGATAAGGAAACTGAGGCAAGCAGGGTGAAGAGACTTGTCCAGGGTCACGAAGCTAGTAAATGTCTGAGGTCAGATTTTAATTCAAGGCTTCCTGACTCCAGGCCCAGAACTCTATTCACTTTGCCACCTAGCTGTTCTCTAAGGTCCCTGTTAAGTTTTAACTCCCATTATCCCCATTTTAAAGCTCAGGAAACTGAGGTCTAGGCTTATAGATTTAGAGTCAGATAGGGCTTTTGTGGCCATCCTGTCCAGCCCTCTCATTTTACAGATAGGAAACACACTTTGGTTATGAGTACATGTATCTGTGTGCACTTTATAGTCTTGTGGTACTGCACACCCCAACCCCCCCACCCCGCCCTCCCAGACTGCGAGCTCCCAGAGAGCAGACCTGTGCTGGTAGGAGGCTTCTGTTTATGTGGTTTGGGTTTTTGCTTTCTTTGTGCCCTGCCCCCACTGCCCCCAGCACTTCAAACGATACCTGGCACTGTAACACTGAATGAATGCTGGTCGACCAACTGAAGCCAACTGAGGGCGTAAGAGGTTCTCCTGAGAGTACACAGGAAAGAAGGAACAGAAATGGGATCTGAACCCAGGTCCTTGGACTACAAAACAGGCCCCTTTCCCACTGTGCCAGTGCCCCCTGTGGCACATAGAAGTAAGCCTCCTTTCCCAAGGTCCCACAGCCAATAAATAAGTAACTGCCTCTGCTCGTTAGCTCAAATGGAGATTTCTCATATCAAAAGTCATGAGCAGATTCACTTTCAGATCCCAAAAGCCTTTTTAAAACTGGCCATTCTCACATACAGGCCAATGTGCTCTCAAGGGCTCTGCCTCTCTGTATGTCTCTCTGTCTCTCTGTCTCTCTGTCTCTCTTCCTCCCTCTGTCTCTCTGTCTCTCTCTGTGTCTCTGTCTCTGTCTCTGTCTCTCTCTTCCTCCCTCTGTCTCTCTGTCTCTGTCTCTGTTTCTTTCTGTCTCTCTCTCTGTCTCTCTCTCTCTCTGTCTCTCTCTCTGTCTCTCTCTCTCTGTCTCTCTGTCTCTCTGTCTCTCTCTCTCTCTCTCTCAGCTATCCCAGGATCCCCTTTACCTCTTTTTGGAGGAGACATCAGGGAGTTGGGCTTCCAAGCCCTGCAGACTCCTACAGGAGCTGAGTTTTCTCGTTCTCAGGCACTCAGGATAACACAGCTCACCTTGTCTGCTGACGATCCTTTTTAGGGCAACAGCCAGTCACCTCAAAGAACTCTGGCTGGTGGGCCCTAATCAGTCAGCCAACAAGGGCAAGGGGAGGAGGGGCAAATGCTGGAGTGCATTGGCTCTCTGTTGGCTCACTGGACTATGGGAATGGTCCAGGCGGCACACTAGAGTGTATGTGATGGGGGCTGAGCGTACCGCTGACCCATTTCACTTCCCTGCTCAAGGGAGAGGAAGAGTTTGGCCTCAAACCCAAATCACCTGATTCCAAAACCCAGGGTTCACTCAGCTCCACTGCCCTGCCTCTTGTGACCCCTTCTCTTAGCTACTTCATTGAATGAGAAGAGCCGAAGGTTATTTATTGCCCTCTTCTCTTGGTGGTCAAAAGAAGAAGAAACTCTCGGGTGCTAATAATTGTCTCCTTCTGGGTTGTACAAGGACTTAGCTTGAGGCCAAGATCCCTCAATACCTGTTCTCCTGCCCTCACTTGAAGTTTGGGGAGGTGAGTGGGGGGTCTTCTTCATCCAGCCGAGATGTGGGAGAGTTACATGAGGAGGAGGAGGAGGAGGAGGAGGAGGAGGAGGAGGAGGAGGGAGGAAACTTTCTGTATTTTAAGGCCTCTCCCAGCTCTGATGTTCTATGTTCTCAGGTCCCTCCTAACTCTGATGTTCTGCTCCTAGGTCCCCTCCAGCTCTAAATCCCACGACCCCATGAGATACTTTTTCCTGGAGCCAAACCAAGGAGTCCTTCAAAGGACTCTCAAAGGAGAGCAGATATCTAGGAAGGGAGGGGAGGTGTCTTTCCCTGTTCTTGTCACAGGGGCCATCGTGCATTTCCCAGCCTGCTGTTGCCTCAACAACAGAACCGTCCCAGGTTTGTTCTTCAAGACACTCCTCCCCTCCTGCTGTCTTCTTGGTCCCAGATGGATGCTGGCCACAAGTCCAGAGCCCTGGAGGTGCAACCTGAAGCCTGGGAGGGCTGCCTGGCTCCAGTATATATGGAATGCAGTGGGAGACTGGGATGGAGCACACCCATCCCCCCAAGAGGAGTTAATGCTTCCCATTGTGCCTATGTGGCTTTCATGTCCCCAAGGGAGCCGATTTTGGCCCATTGTGGGAGGAGGTGGAGTGTCTGGAGCACTCCCACCTCGCCCAGACCTGTGGGTTTACAGTAGGACAAATGAAGCAGTCCACAGAACTCTGCCTGCTGCCACTAGTTCTGTCCCAAGATCCCAATTCTACAAATATTAAATAATTGTCTGCTTGATTCAAGGTGAAAGACAGTGTGGTGTAGTGGATAGAGAAGCAGGCTTGGAGTCAGGGAGACCTGAGTTCAAGTTCAACCTGTGAGAGAGCTGGTTGTTAAATGTTTATCAACACATCACTGCCTATAATTGTATGTTCTGTCTTCCCTGACTATCAACCAACAAGCATTTATTAAATACCTACTGTATACCAGGCTGGGGATACAAGTACAAAGAATGAAACAACCCCTATTCTCAAGCAGGTTACATTCTAATGGGGGAAATGGGTACACAACAAATTGTATGCCCCATAAATACAAAGTAAATAAACACAAGGACATTCAAAGTGATTAAGTTGGCCTGAGAGGGAAGGAGTGGAATCAGAAGAGACTGAGCGGCATCTTAAATGAAGATGGGTACTCTGAGACGTGGAGACACAGTTCAGACTTGAGGGCTACAGAGATGGGAGAGGGAAGGTTGTGAGTGAGGAACAGAGTGGCCACTTTGGTTGAATCCAAGACTAGGGGAAGGCAGCTCAGTGGATAGAGCGCTGGGCCTGGCATCAGGAAGACCCGAGTTCAAATCTACCCTCAGACACTAACTGTACGTCCCTGGGCAAGTCACTTCACCCTACTTGCCTCAGTTTCCTCACCTGTAAAATGAGCTGGAGAAAGAAATGGCAAACCACTCCAGTATCTCTGCCAAGAAAACCTCATGGACAGTGTGGTCCACAAGGTCACAAAGGATTGGACGTGACAGAACAACAGCAATGACCAATGATGTTGGAAAGATAGGTTGGGGCCTGTCATGGAGGGTCTCAAAAGCTAAACTGAGAAATTCATACTCAATCCTAGAGGCAATAGGAAGCTACTGGGAAAAGTGGCTAGACTGAAAACCCCTGGAGGGCAGGCACTCTCACTTTCGTTTTTGTAGTTTGAATTCTTAACACAATGCCTGGCATACAATAAGCACTTGACAAATGCTTGTTAATTGATTGATTGATAAGGTAGCAGGAAGGGAAAAGTTAGGCTTAGAAAAAGCTTTAGGAAATGGAGCAAGAGGGCCTTGAATGGGAGGGACAGTGAAGGGCTGTTGCCTGCAGAGGGCCCGGTGATTTCCGGTCATCTCAGGCTCTCTTTCCCCAGAGGGATCCTGCCATACTGCGGGGCCTGCTTGGGATAGATGATACTGATTTTGTTCTCGGTGACCTATATGTGTGTAATAAGGCCCTTCTTTCTCAATAAAGTGAAATGATAGTCTGGTGACTCCTACAGAGACCCTGGAGACCACTCATCCAAAAACAAAGAGGGAGGGGGGCAGACAGACTGTTATTGGCTCCTACCTGGGGACAGGAGGGGGATCCAGCTGACCTTCCTAAGCTCATCCTCTCAGCCCAGGAATTCTTGGCATGCTATGTGCCAACTTGGGGCTGACCCAGGTAAGTTCAGTCCCCCAACTCCACTGCACTGGCTTTGGAGTCAGGGACCCTGCAATCTAACCCCAACCCTTGCTGTTAACTATCTATGGGGATAGGGCAGCTAGGTGGCACAGTGAATAGAGTAGCAGCCCTGGAGTCAGGGGGACCTGAGTTCAAATCCAGCCTCAGACAACACAAAAACTAGCCATGTGACCTTGGGCAAGTCACTTAACCCCAATTGCCCTACCTTCCCCCCTCCAAAAAAAAAAAAAAAACCCAACTATCTATGGGACCTTGTATATTTCCCTTTCCTTCTCTGGGCTTCAGTTTCCCCATCTGTAAAATGATCAAATGACTGCTGAAGTCCTTTCCCAATCTGAGTCCTGAGATTCCCTGAGATTCTCCATCCTAAAATTATCATATATTTATTTTACATACAATTTATATATTATTTCTATGCGTGCATATTGCCTTGAAATTAGGGTTAGAATGTAAGCTTCCTGAGAGAAAGACTATTATACTTTGTTTATATCCTCAGCTTCTCACCCAATAACTGGCATGTAGTAGGAGATTAATTAATGCTGCTAATTGTGTGAATGATCTGACAAATAGAAGGGATTCTTCACCTTTTTGTCCTGAAGCCTTCTGGCAGTCTGGTGATGTCTGTGGAATAGACATCAGAATAATGTTTGCAAATACATAAGATAAGATGCAAATCGTTGCAAAGGAAAGCAATTATATAGAACTGTAGTTATCAAAATATTTTAAAAACAAGTTCACAGACCCCAGACCCTCACATTAGATGACCACTTAGGTCCCTTCTAGTTTATGTGTATATATATTTTATATATGTGTGTGGGGACTGACACACACACATATACATATATACAAAAACACACAAATACTTATATATTATGTATGTATATATTCACATACACATATGTATATGCACGTATATATGTGTCTATGTGTGTGGGTGTCTCTCTCTCTCTCTCTCTCTCTCTCTCTCTCTCTCTCTCTATATATATATATATATATATATATATATATATAACACATATACAAAATAAGCGAGTTGCCTCCCTTCTCAAAGGACTCCCAGCCAGCCTGGCCTTCCACCCATAAGAATTCTATCACCAGCCCAGTCTCCCTGTCACCCCATGGCTAACCCCTCCCCCCACCACCACTATCCCTTCCTCCAGCTCAAAGGGCCTTATTTCCCAGCAGATGCTTCCAGGGTCCAGAGTAAGGATGATCTTAACTCTGTGGCCTTGAGTTCTGATCCCAGGAGGAGAGAATTGTTTTCAATTTCCATTACTTTTAACCTGTTGTGATCCAGATCTTCCTAGAGAGAAGGTCACAGAGTGGGATGGTCATTAAGCCTCTTCTTCCTCCCCAGGACTGGCTGAGCATTTTCACAACAGGCCCCAGCCTGTTTAATCAAACAGGCTGTTAATAATCAAAACGATTAATCAAGCAAGCATTAATTAATCCCCTACTGTGTGCCAGGCTCTGTGCCAAAACAAAACACACACACACATACATACTCCTCCTGCCCCCACTCTATGCCCTTACATCCCCAAGAAAATACTGTGGAGCCCTGAGCAAGTGGTGAAATTGAAAATCATTTCTTTAGAAATTATTTTTAAGTTGTTACAACTTCACACCTTCTTGAAATCTGCCCTACAAAATTTGTTTGGCTTTATCTTCAAAGTCATGGTAATTTGTTCCTTGATGTGATTGTATTTCCAATTTCTTGCTCATGTAAGATTTTAACAAAATTTTAACAAAAAATCTAAAAAGCAAAATAAAATAATAAATAAATTTCAAAAATAAGATTATTTTATTGCTATCTTCTCTTTACATCCCCTTCATTTCCAAATAAACCCCTCTGCTCTCCCCTCTCCAGAGAGCCACCTCTTGTAATAAAGAGAACAAGAAAAGAATTTCAACAAGACTAACCAACAGGCCAACTGAGCGTGACAATACATACAATGTTCCACACCCATAGTCACCTGCCTCTGGGAAAAAAAATAAAAGGAAGGAATTTCACTTTATTATCTCTTCCCTGAAGACTAGCTTGGCCATCATAATTAATAACACAGTCTAGGTTAGCGGTTTGTTTGGGTCTTTTCATTCACATATTTTGTAGTCATTGTGTATTCTATTTATATTATTTTCCTGGTTCTACTTACTTCACTCTGCATCAGTTCGTACGCCTTCTCCTGACACTCTGGATTTTTCTTATTCATTACTTCTTATGACTCATTCATAATGATCCACTTCATTCACGTAGCACAATTTGTTTAGCTATTCATCCCTGGGCATTTGTTTTGTTACCAATTCTTTGCACACAGAAAGAGAGAGAGAGAGAGAGAGAGAGAGAGAGAGAGCTCTGAATATTTTGATGTATAACCTTAAGGTTCCCAAGAGTGGGTGGGAAAAGCAGACTGGGTAAATCCCCACAATAATCACCTACCAGGATGAGTTTTTTTCTGAGAGTGATACATGACTGTTGCTGCTCCTACCCACCAGAAATGGGGAGGGGGGAGGAGAGAGAGAATTATCTCTCAGTTCACTAGAAAAAATCAATAGATTTTGAAATTTAGAATCAGAGTGGCCTGAGTTAAAATCCTGCCCCAGACCCCTATTAGCTGTGTGATCCTGAGCAAATGATTTAAGCTTACTGGGCCTCAGTTTTCTCATCTGTAAAATGGGGGGTAAGACTCAATGGTGGGAAAGGTCCCCAGTCTAAAGCTATGGTCCTCTAAGCCAGATTATCTGACCTCAGGATTCCCTATTGCTTTTTTGTTCTACTTCCCAAACAGGAGCAGCTCCCCACCCCAAAGCTGCCGCAGCTGCTTCTTAAGTTTTAAGACCATACACTTTCTTCTTTCCATTGAGGAAGCTGTTTCCCTATGCTGGGGGTGGGGCATAAGGTTGCAAAGGGAGAGGACTCAGCGTTCACCCTCTTCCATGCTGGAGGCTGTGGTTTTTCTGTCCCCAGCAGGACCCTACCCTGTGAGGGCTCCTTTCTAACTTCTTGAATCCAGGGCTGCCTGGATCCTAAATGTTAGAGACAACTCAAATCCTTTCAGTTAAGCAACAAAGATCCTAAAGCCTCAAATTTAGAACTTAGAAATCATGGACGACCGAAAATCCTTCCCACATTGTATAGGAGGAGGAAACTGAGGCCAGGAAAGATTTATCTTACCCAGGGTTACAGAGGCACCAAGGAACAGCGTAATGTTTGACCCAGGTCCTCTGACTCCACCACAAGTGTGGGGCCTCCCAGCCCTTTAATTCTTAAAGTTCTCCCACTTTGTTTTTGGTCTGTGGCTGAGAGTCCACCAGGCATGTCCTCAGCTATTGATCAGGGCAGTTCCTTAAATACAAGGCTTCTAACTGAGGATTTAACTAGGAAGGGGCCAACAGGTTTATCCCAGGCCACTGACTTGCAGAGGAGGTCTCTGTACCTTTCCCCTAGATCCTCCCCCAATCTTTCCAGCCAACCTCTACCAAGTCAGAGACCATGAGACAAGCTGACCCTCTCCTAAAACCCAGTGGGTAGCCTTCTGCCTGGCCAGTCCCACCACAATTTGATGTTTTCCCCCAGGTAAAAGAACTCTTCTTTATTCCTCTAAGACTCAGCATGTCCTCCCAGTGCCTCTCCCAGAGATAGAACAACTTTTCTCAGCACTAATGCCTGGGACAGGGGCTTAGAGGAAGAATCTTGTTGTTTGGCTGTCTCCCACCCACTACCCCCAGTAGAAAGGCTCATGAGTGGACCCCTAGTACAAGACTGGAGAGGCCACAGAGGCTCCAACCACCAAAAGGCGTAAGCAGGAGGATTAGGGCCCTGCCACTGATAATGACATTTTCAAGTGTGCAGGGATGGAGCTGTTGCCATGGGAATGCCTGCAGAACTGAGTTCTCTCTCAAGTTGTGAGTCAGGCTTAAGCATTATTTATCCAAAAAAGAAAAAAAAACCATTGACTGCCACAGGAACCTGCCTGCCCAATGACAAAGGGAAGGCGCCCCCATGCAGCCTCTGACGAGTGAGTCAGCTGGGCTTTGCGCTGCTAATCAGCTTGCTGACGTCAGCTCAGCTCTATTCCAGCCCTGTGGAGTGGAAATGTCAACAAAGGTAAAGAGAAAGGCCAAAAGGTACATTTCTTTCCTCCTCCAAGCCCCAACCCAACTCAATAGGAAGCAGAGTGTGCCCTATCCCAGCTCAGACCCAGGGGTCCTCTGCCATCAGGACCCCCTTCTCACAGTGTGAGAGCTGGAACAAGGGCAGGGCAATGGGGGCTTCTCCTAGGGCACCAAAATTTAGAAGGTATCAGCAATTGCAGTCTTTCAGCACCATAGAAACAATCAAGCCATCAATATGCATTTATTAATCATCTGCTATATTCTAGGCCCTGTGTTAGGCATTGTAACAACTAAATTTAGCATTTACAGTATAGTTAGAAAGAATAACCAGTGAAATAATTGACTAGGGTAGTTGCATTCAGATAGAATGCCACCCCAACAATAGCCTCATGATGTCCCTGAACAAGTCACTTCCCTCTCAGGAAAACCTGGAAAATGAGAAATGTACAATATCTCCCTCAGGTCACCGAGAAAATGACTAATTTCACTGCCAGGTCCCACACACACACACACACACACACACACACACACACATCCC
Organism: Gymnobelideus leadbeateri; assembly: GCA_011680675.1. Classification (NCBI taxonomy): domain Eukaryota; kingdom Metazoa; phylum Chordata; class Mammalia; order Diprotodontia; family Petauridae; genus Gymnobelideus; species Gymnobelideus leadbeateri. Next base: position 225,537 of record WOXC01009863.1, on the reverse strand, counting down.
TTTTTAGTCCACTGAGCATTTATTAAGCACTTACTATATATATAAGGAATAAATGGTAAGAGAGGTATAACTAAGGCAGGGCAACCGGGTCTAAACCACATGATACCAACATTTAGGGGACACTTCAGCAGCTGGAAGCAACTGAGCTCAGTACCTAGGTAGCAAGAATAATTAGTTAAAATAGGACATTGCCACATGGTAGATTTTCCTACAACTGGACACCAGATAAGCTCTTCCCTGGCTTGGTCTCTGATCTCCCATGTTCTGCTTGAATTTTGTGCCAATTACCCCAGAAACAAAAAGTGCTGATTACATCTCTGAGACAGTAGAGGATAGAGCATGGTCTTCTGGGTTCAAGTCTTTCCTCTGACATACCCTACCAAATGACCCCTGGAAAGTCATTTAGTTTTTTAGTGCCCTGGGCAAATCTCTAAGACTATTGGCACAGATGAGTTAATAACAATAATAATTAACATTTATTAAACATCTGCTTTGTGCCGCAAGGATTGTCTCTTTTGATCCTTACAACAGCCCCAGGGGCTAGGTGCCAAAGGTATTATCATTCCTGTATTGTAACAGACAAGAAGTCTGATGTTAGGGACAAGTGACTTGTGCAGGGTCACATAGCTGGTGTCAGAAGTGGGATTCAAGCCCAGCCCTGTCTCTGCCTCCAGGCCCACCATTCCCAAATTACGGGGGCTCACACCCCTGCACACAAAAAAGTGTGACCATATTCCTTCACCAACTCATTTCCATATTCTTGGGCACCTGGCCGTGGAATAAAACAAGATTCTTTAAGGTTTATTGTGCAAGGGAAGGAATGAGGCCCTTTAGTCTCAAGTAAAGTGGGAGAGGAGAACGAGCACTGACTTTGGAGACCATGGCCTTGGACGTTTGCCCTTTCCAGCTATGGGCCTTGGTTTCTTCATCTGTAAAATGAAGGGGTCTGACCAGATCACTTCCAAAACCCTTTCCTGCTGTGCACTGTGTCCCTGGGCTTGAATAGCATAAACCCACGGTGCTGACCCCAGCAGCAGGTCACCCTCAGGGCTGTATCTGCTGGGGGTGGGGACACAGCTCTGCCCTGTCTGGGCTGGGGGCAGTGGGCAGAGCACAGACTGGAGCAGCCCAGGCCCATGATTTCCCACCCGCCCCTACCCCCACAGGACTCCACATCAAAGCTGCCTTCCTGGGTGTGGCCTCAAGATAAACGGGAAGATTAAAGAAGGAGCTCCAAGTTGGCCTGGCTGCTCCTCACCCAGGACACTGACCACAGGAGCCTTGGGTGCCCGGGCTGCTCCCGGCAAAGTGCTCTCCCCACAGGCCCCTCTGGGAAGGGAGAGAAGTGAAGGGACCCAGCCCTCCAGAGATGGGAAAGGGAGGCTGGCCCTCTAGATGGGGAGGGAAGGGAGGAGATGGGCCTCTAGAGGTGGGGGGAGGGCTAACAAGGGGACGCAGACCGGGAAATGAAGGGACATGGTCCTGTAGAGTGGGAGCTGGGAGTGGGGGAGCAAGCATTTGAGCATCAGCTTAGTCTGGACCTTGCCCAAGCCACCCCCCAATCCATGATGGCACCCACACACACACTTAACCCTTTCCTGACTAGCCTGTCAGCCCCCACTGTGGGTGGAGGCTGAGGTAGCCTTTCATTCTTGGAAACAGGCCCTGGCCACTTCATTGGGGTTTGGTCCCTCTAGCAAAGGAGACTGTAATGAGGCTCTCCTGGCCCCCTCCCTCCCCCCATGCCCCTACCCCAGGGAAGGTCTGTAATTAGTGCAGTGGGGCGAGGCTGGAGAGGCTCAGACAATGTCATTTGAACTGGGATGAGACATGCCTCAATTGCTAGTCTGTGCTTTTAATTTTTTTCCCCCTGGTGCCGTTGCATATACAAAAACCAGAGAGAGTTTAACCCTTTGCTGGCGAGGCCCAGCTTCAGCCTGCTCCTTTGGACTGATCCTTTTGCAAGGCATCCATCAATCAACAGAATTTATTATGTACCTACTATGTACCAGGCACAGTACATCTCCACCCTACCCCATGCCTAGGGAGTCAGGGCCCTGGAGACACTCCCAGTTTCTGTGATCAACTAGTCAGTATATGTATGTAGGTAGAAGGCAGGTTAGGCTGGCTTGAGGGCAACATTAACTTATACATACACACAGGAGACACTACATTTGTACCTGTAACATATCTCACATATATATTATCTACTCACGAAGATGAGGGGCTGGGAAAGATGGATTAAAGCACTCTTTCTCCAGGGACAAGTTTTTCGATCCCATTAGATTATAAACTCCTCAAGGGCAGGGATTCTCTTTTGCCTTTCTTTGTATCTCTAGCCCTTCATATGGTCATATGGTCTCCGGTACATAAGAGGTGCTTAATAAATGCTGACTGACCTGGGCAAGTTACGTAGCCTCTCAGGGTTCTGGGCAGTGCTAACACCAGAGGCTGCTTGCCCCCATTGGTAAAGGAAACTCCCTCATCTGGAAGTCCCCCATCCCAATGAAATCACCAGATCCAGGCCTTGTCCTTCAATCAGATCGGATCAGGGAGAGAAGTATGGAGGGGGGAGCAAGGGTTAGAGGTTCAAATTGCAGCCCCTTCTACTTACTATCCATGTGACCTGTAGAGTGTAAACCCTCTGAGGGCAGGCACTATCTCCCTTTGACTGCCTCCCTGCACCTAGGGCAGGGCCTGGGACCCAGCAAGCATTTAATAAATGCTTGTTGGTTGATTGATTGAAGCCTCGATCTGGAGCCAAGAAGATGTAGGCTCCAAGCTTAGCAGGTAAGTCACCTTGGGAAATCTGTTTCGTCTCTCGGAGACTCAGGGATCTCATCTGTAAGTAAGAGCTGGATGAAATCCTTTCTGGCTTTAGTCCCCCCATCCTCTGAGCATGGCCCTTTGCTAACCACTGCGGGGGAGGGGAGGACACGAGGGGAAGTATGGCCTGGTCCCTGCCCTCTAGAGAGTTTGCTGTAATTCAGCCGGGAAGAGAAGGCCTGCACACATAAAAAGGGCTGGAGGTACAGGAAGACAGCATGTAATCAAGGGCTAAGTGTGCGGTGTAGACTCTTAAGTGCCTAGGAAGGGAGGAGTCAGGAGGAGTCAGAGTGGCCAAGGGAGACTTCCTGGAGGAGGGGGGCTCTGAGGAGCAGGCTCCCGAAGAGGGCTGGAATTTGAATGAGCAGAGAAAGGGAGGGGAGCAAAAGGCAGGGTAGGGAGAGAACTTGGCTCTGGGAGCAGATTCACTTCCCTTTGTAATGGGGGTTTGTGGCAGATTCCCCAGGGTCTTCCACATGGGTGAGACCATCTTAGGTGGCCTCAGCATGTGCCAAATCCCCATGACACATTCCACAGCCCTTTATTTAGCATCTACCAATGTGCCTGGCCCCATGGGCATATGCCAACATTCCATGGATCTTCCCTCTTGTGGATGGAGTCGTTCCCTCCAGGAGGGCAGATAGCACCCCATCCATGCCAGTCTATCTGGTACAAATCCACACAAGAGGCCAACCCCACGGGCTTGGTGCCTTACCTGCTTCCTCCAGATGCAGTGGAGGGCTGGAGCTTTCCCTTGTTATCTCTCCTTCTCTGGAGGGAGCTAACTAGCCCACCTTTTTTCCAGTCATGCATTCTCAGATGACTGCTCACTCTTTCTATATAAATTCCCTCCTTCTAGCATGTTGTGGCCTACTCCTGTCTGCCAGGGGCCTCCCCATTACAGACAAAAGAACGCTCTGTCCTATATGGGGCTGGGGAGAGGGCTGGTAACAAGGGCAGGGGGCTATGGGCTTGGGGACTCGGGTTATACACCAATGAGTAAAGTATAAGTAAAAATTGGAGGTGGGAAGAGCAAGGATTCCATGGAGTAATTGAACAGGGCCTGGAGTCAGGGAGACCTGAGTTCAAATCCTGATCACTAGTCATGTGACCTTTCATTCACCTGTAAGATGAGGAGGTTAGATTTAATGATCTCCAACATCCCTTCCAGCTCTCAATCTGTAAATCCTATGAAAGGAGGATGGAAATTATGGATGACTTCACAGAAGAGGTGGCACCTGAGCTGAAACTTGAACGAAGACACTGCTTCTGAGAATCTAAGGTGAGAGGGGAGTATATTCCCAGTGGAGGACAAAATAGGAGGCAGAAGGGATGAACTGGGAGTCTTGGGCCCTGAGTTCTCAAGGAATAATCTTGTGATCCTATAAATGGATGTGGGACCCGGGTAAGTAGGGTCCAAAAAAGCCCAAGAAGCCAGGAGTCAGATCTTGGCTCAGCTACTTACTGTTCATGTGACCTTGGGCAAGTCATTTCTTCCTCTCTGGGTCTTGGTTTCTTCCTCTGAAAGATGAAAGGCTGGGTCTGGCTGATCCCCAAGGTGTCTTCCCCTATTAAGTTCTATGAGCTAGGATCCTCCCCAGGGAGAGGGAATTCCCACTGTCTCCTTCCCAGCCAAGAGGAAGATGGTGGCCCCACTGGCTACATCCTCCTCCTCCAGACCCTGCCCTGGGCCCTCAAGGTTCCTGGTCCCACTTGGGTCTAAGGGCCCTGCTCTCCCCTCCTGCCCCTCCATAAACCTCCTGGAATGCTGTTCTTATGGCTTTCACTCATTCTCAGCATAGCATCCTGAGGCTCCCTCCAACCACTACATGCTTGGAGACCAGCCATGAATGGTGCAGAGAAGGATTAATATTCCGGTCCATCTCCCCCCCCCAGCCCTGATGTCTATTGGAGCAAGATGGGAAGTGGAGCTCCCAAGGCATGCTCCAACAGGGGAGACAGCAGCACACGCTCCCTTAAATCAGCCTGTTAGCACAGAGCTCTTTGGCCACACCAACACTTGGGCATACATTTTGCCCAGACACACAGGACACACATGCATGGGCATTTATGTATGGTAAACATGGTGTGAATGCACACACATACATGGAGACTCATGGCACAGTACACTTCATACATGTGCACAGTTGTGTACACGTCAGGACACCTGTGTCTGCTGGGAAGACCCAGAAGATGCAGAGGTGAGCGTGGCTAGACCAGAGGGCCCCCGAAGAGACAAACAGGGGTGGCTACACACCAGGACAGGCAGGTCAGCCAGCATGGGGAGCAGGTTGAAGGGATGGCCAGAGTAAGCTGAGCTGAAAGCCACAGTTAGCTGAGAGAGAGCAGGAAGCCATGGGTGGAGTTCCCAGGCTGGCAACGCAGGGCCAAGAGGAGGGGCCTGGAGCCCGGGATTGGAACTGAAATTCTGGGAAGGAGAAATTGCAACAAGTACCCAGAAAAGGAGCTGAAAGAGAAAGCAGCCTGGGGAGGAAAGTGATTTCCTAACCCTCAAGGGACCTGGGACTTCAGAGAATTTGGAGGGGAAAACTCAACCCCCAAGGTCCTTCTCTACACAGGCAGTCATGCGATGGGCCTGGGGGTAGGGGAGTCTTTTCTATCTGCTCCGATCACACCCCCATCCAGTTTACCCCAACTTTCTTTTAAAGCCTGTTCACACATTAAAGCCTTGGTCCACACCCTGACATACCAGTCTTCTTGCTGACCTCCCAGAGCATGGGTCAAGGGTCACACAACTGGTCTGAAGCTGGATTTGAACTCAAGTCTTCCTGCCTCCAGACCCATGTCTCTCTCTATCCAGGCACCTGGCTGACTAATAACTTCTCTTGAGAAATTGTAGAGAAGGTGTTGACCTTCGCTGGTTGGAGTTAGCTTCCTACTCAGAAGCTCCCTGTACCAATGTAATGCCATGATGCTGTCCCTTTTCCCCTGCTTACTTCTATAGCAGTATCTCCTTTCATAGACTATAGGGTCCTTGAGGGCAGGCAGGGCCTCTTCATATAAACCTTTGTCTCTCCTGAGCATAGTTCAGATGACTAGATTGGTGAGCATTGATCAATGATCAATGTTCATCAATCTAATCTCTCCTTCTGCCCTAGGAGTTCTTCCATTCCAGGCTAGCAGAAGGGGCTTCCAAAGCAGGGTACAGCCTCTAAGGTTCCTCCAAGCAACAAGACCCTACGAGGCTAAAAGGGAAGTAGAATGGATCATTCATTTAAAGATGCAAGAGACTCTTAAGGCTAATTAGTCCACCCCATCTACAACCCCCTCTTCCACCTCCTGCCTGGAGAGGCGGTTGAAGAAACCGGGGCAAAAAGGAGTTAAGTGACTTGCCCAGGGTCACACAGCTAGTAAGCAGCAATTCTATATTCAAACTCGTCCTATGAGTCCAAGTCAGGCACTCTTTGGCCCTAAGCTGCCTCTTGTTATTTGGTCATCCGGTTGTACCCGACCCTTGGTGACCCCCTAGACCATAGCACACCAATACTGTCCATGAAGTTTCCTTGGGAAGGATACTGGAGTGGTTTGCCATTTCCTTCTCCATCTCATTTTACAGATGAGGAAACTGAGACAAACAGGGTTAAGTGACTTGCCCAAGGTCATAGAGCTAGTAAGTGACTCCAGGCCCAGTGCTATCCACCAAACCACTTACCTGCCCAAAAAGTTGCCTCTGGTCCCTCACAAATACCGGAAGGCAAGTAGTTCTGGCATATTTATTCCCATTCTACAGTTGAGGAGACTGAGTTTCCCTGATTCCAAATCCGGGGAACTTTTGAACCACCCAGATGGTGTAGTTTGGGGGGAGATGGCCTCCATGCCCAGTGTTCATAAAATCATGGCCCAGGGCTCTCCCTGAATGGCAAGAGCTCTCCATGAGGCAGAATCCATCCATTGTGATATCAGGCCAGAGAACAAAGGCCTGGTCTGAGCCCTGGAGGTACAGTGCCTCTAATCTCCAGGATGGGTGTGTTTTCATTTCTCAGAAGTTCCTGTTGGAATGTGCCAAAGCTTGTTTTTTTCTCTTTATGATTCTGGCAAACAAGACTGGTTTACTTTGGGTGACCTTCTCTGCCATACCCCTGCCTACTTAAGGTAAACACCAGCTCTGCCTTGCACCCTCCTCCTCTCCTCTCCTCCCCTTACCTAGTGCCTGGGTGGTGCCAAGAGGAGAGGTGCTCAGCCCATAACCCTAGTGGCCAGCCTGAGGCCCAGGGAGGCCTGGCCTTCTACAATACATGGTGGTCGGAGCTATTTCTTTGTCAGGATCAGGGATCTTCCTAACTGGGCAGAGAGCCCCCCAGGGAATTCAGACACTGATTCCTTACAGAATTTCTGGGTGAGGAACATCTGGAGCCTCTTAGAATGGCCTTGCACCTGAACCAGAATCATAAGATCATAGGATATGAGTCAGAAGGTACCTCAAGGGCCAATGAGACCAGCTTCCTCATTTTGCAAATGAAGAAAGGAAGATACAACGAGATTTAGCATCTTGCCCGGGGTCAGACAGACAGTAAATGTCTGCAATAGAATCTGAACCCACATCTCTCTGTCCCCAGGTCCAGTGCCCTATCCATCATACCTCTGACAATATCTCCAGCAAGTGCTTGCAGAGGAAGTTCTCCCTTGAGGAATCTCTCATTGTTGAGAATGTCCTATGTCTATAGAACTAAAATCGGCCACATCTCCCACCCTGTGTTCCCAGTCCTGCCCTCTGGAGACAAGCAGAACAAAGCTAATCCCTCTTCTGTATGACAACCCTTCAATCAATCAATTAACAAATGCTTTTAAAGCATCTTCTGTGTGCCAGAGACTGGCAGAAGTGAATACAAAATAAACACGATGTTATTTATTTCTACTGGGGGAGACTCTGGCAGCTGGGTGGGAGCAATGAAGAAAGGTCTCATGGAGGTGGAGCTTGGCCTTTGAAGGAAGCTAGGGAGGCTGAAAGGCAGAGGTGAGGAGAGAGGACATTGCTAGAATCAGATGGCCCATGGCTGGCAGTGAGATGCTGTGTGTGAGGAACAGAAGGCAGCTGGGTTGGTTGGACCAGAAAGGGCCTGGAGAGGAGTAGTGTGTAACAAGTTTGGAAACATTCCCCCAGCCTCCCTGCCAAGTTATCTCCTCTTCAGGATAAAGAACATGGCCAGCCCCTTCATCTATGCTTCATAGGACCTGCTCGATGGTCTTCTGGTTTTCAGGAGGTATTCCAATTTTCATCATTCTCCTTACAATGTGATGCTGAGTTCTGAGCATAGATGTGGTCAAGATGGAGCAGCACCCACACAATCTTAGGGTGGCAGGAAGGGACCTCTGAGATACCCCAGTCCAAACCATTCATTTGATGGGGCCTGCCATGGAGACACAGAGACAGGTGGTCTACCTAGGGCCTTACAGCAGTGATGTGGCCAAGAATGGACCAGAGCTCAGGTTCAGAGGAGGAACAACCCCAAGCAGGCAGCTTTTCCCCTGTCCCCACCGCCCCCCCACCCCATGCCCAGACATAAGCACACTCATTTGTCCTGGCTGGCAGATGTCTCACTACATGACCTTCAGAGTCACTCCCATGGGGACAGGCAGGCAGGAAGCTTATCTCTGCTCTTCCTCTCCTGCGTCATATGTCTGGGCAGGGATGACTACATGCATGGATTCCTCACCCCACAGCTGGGGACCGCCAGCATCATCTCCCAGATGCTCCTGAGCCTGGAGCCAGAAGAGGTTTAGGCTAAGGGTCCAGTGGTTCCTGTCAGGCCCAGCCTAGGCTCTGACCTGGGGCCCCAGATCTCCCCTCAGCACCAACTGGGAGGATTGTCAGTATTCTCTTCCTTCTTCCTCTGCCCCTTCTGATACAGAGAAGGAGCTAGAAATTGGGTCCTGACCCAGCAGAGGAGGAAAATGCAGACCTGGGCTCAGAACCATCATCTGGGAGTGATGTGAGGAGACACAGTGACCACAGGAATTTATCAACAGACTCAACTTGATTCAGTTAAACGAACATCTAATAAATGCCCTACTGTGTGCCAGATGCCGTTAGGCAATGGGAACATGGAGGCAAAAAAGAGAAGTAATCCCTGTCCTCAAGGAGCTTACAATCTACTGGTGGGAACAATATAAAAAGTGGGGGGGGGAGGGTTAGAGGCCCCTAAGAGCCCTTGTGGCTCTAAAATCTCTACCAAATTCACTCTTTTACTTTGGATTATTTTTAGATTCTCCTCAATTCTACTGTGAGCCCAGCATTTCGAATACAGGGGTACTAAGTGATTCTTCACTCAATGAAGGAGGCATCCAGGACACTGCCTGGAACTGGAACTGGGGGAGGGAGAGGAGTGGAGAAAAGCCTTCTAAATCCAGAAGTTATTCAAGGCAATGCATATATTGAGTTCTTGTATTGCAAAAAGGCACATTTAAAACTTGTATAATGTTCTTGTGCTTTTTTTGAAATAAATATTGCATTGTGTATTTTAAAAGGAAATGAAAGTGACTTCTACTCTTTAAAAAAAAAAAAAAAGAAAGAAAAATTCTTTTGCTGGAAGTATCCAGAAGATTTTTTTTAAAAACCCCAACCATGTTAGAGAAAGTGAACCAGGAAATAGAAGGGGTGGGGGTGGGGCTGGCCTTGGGCAGGTTTGTTCCTCGGGGCGGGTTTCCTAGACTATTCTCATTCCCTTAGAGCCAGGTTTTCTCCCCCTCAGTCTTCTCCTACTTTCTACGTCATCCCTGAGTCTCCCTTCTCCCTTCTCTCTTTCCTCTTCTCTCTCCTTCTCTCCTCTTCTTTGCTCAGTAATTCATACACAACTCCTCAGCCTAGCATTTGAAGCCCTTCAGGAGCTGGCTCCAACCTGCATTTCCAGGCTTGCTCCACATGGCTGAATTTACAAAGTGCTTTCTGGCCAAATTGGCTTATTAGCTACCCTTCCACCTTGGCATTTCCCCTCTCAGGGCCTTTGCAAAGCTCCAAGGTACTCCCTCCTCACCTCCACTTTTAAAATTCCTATTTTTCTTCAAGATTCAAGATCAGCTCTGTTTCCTAGAAGAGCCCTCTCCTGGTCCCTCAGGCTGTTAGCCCTTCCTCTCTTTTCAAACTTTCATAAATAAGGTGTGTGTGTGTGTGTGTGTGTGTGTGTGTGTGTGTGTGTGTGTGAGTGGTATAGGAGACAGAGTGCTAGACTTGCCTCTATTCCTTGCCAGATTCCTGCCTTTAATAGCTACATGACCCTGCAAGTCATTTGTCCTTTGTGAATGGAATGTGAGTCCCAAAGCCCATTGGTATGAGAGTCCTATGAGCCTCAGTTTCCTCATCTATGAAATGGGGATAATAATAGCACCTACCTCACAGAGTTGTTTCAAGGATCAAATGAGATAACATGTTACGCATTTCTCAAATCTTAAAGCATTATATAAATACTAGCCATTACTATTATCAATATAGTTATAGATTCTCTTACAGGAAACACTTTCCAATCCCAGCAGCTGCTCATACCTTCCCTCCCCAAAACTGTCTCGTATTCCTTTTTGTATATCCTCTGTGTATACTATTAGAACATAAGCTCTTTGAGGGGAGGTCGGTTTTACCTCTGACTTTGTATTCTCAATTCTCTTAGCACAATACCTGACATATAGTAAGGACTTCATAAACATTTGTTGATTGGCATAGATGTCTATCTCTGTGTGTATGGATTGGACCTAGGGATAGGAATTTCAAGATTAGTACAGATTAGTACAAGATAGTACAAAGAGTGCCTAGATTAGGAAACAGTGGATAGGACACTGGGTCTGGAATCAGTAAGATATGAGTTCAAATCTAAACTTAGATACTTACTTGTTGTGTGATCCTGGGCAAGTCATTTAACCTCTGTTTGCCTCATTCCCTCATCTGCAAAATGAGCTGGAGAAACTGCTTCAATATCTTTGTCAAGGAAACCCTAAATGGGGTCACAAAGAGTTGGATATGATTGAAATGACCGAACAGCAACAACAAAAATTATGTCCACTGGCTGATAGTTAGTGGTAAGCACACCAGTGGGGCTTATTGAGGTATTCTAATGTTAGGAGTATAAACCCTCAGGGTTATCTCTAGAACCTGATAGTAGCAGGTGCCTTCTAGGAATCCAACCCTTGAATGAGTATACAAGATAGAGGTGAAGCCCAGAAGGGGTGTTACATATATATGTACTGGGGACAAACAGGTTACCCCTGATGTCTGCTGGACCATGGGTCACTTCTGGTGGGCTACACAGGTCCTGGTTTTACTCTCATTACCACCTATCTACATATATATGTATGTATATACACACATATATACATTATGTGTATGTATGCATACATTATGGACATATACACATGTGTATATGTATACATGAACACATCATCAACTCTTTTTAAACAATTTTTGTGACATAATCCCACTTCAAAAACATCCAATATCATTTCCTTTTAGAAATTATGGTGGTACTTAATGCCTGGAGCCCTAAGAAGTTAAGTAACTTGCCCAGGGTCACATAGCCAGTGTGTCAGAGAGGTAATCTTGAAGCCAGCTTTCCCTAACTCCAAGGCTGTCCCAGTATCCGCCAGAACCTGTTGCTCCTTATGTATTTTCTTGCTTATGTAAATGTTGCTCATACACCCCCTATAGAATGGAAGCTCCTTGAGGGTCACATGGTCTTTGTAGCATCAGCTCCTAACCAGGGGTCTAACACATAGGAGCTCCCTAGGAGATGCTTTCTGGCTTGGACTGGATGCAACTGGATCCCAGCCCCTCTACTGCACTCCCTTTCTCTTCTTTCTCCTTCTCACTCTTCCCTTCTCCTGACAGCTCCCCCTCTCACAGACTGCACAGAGGTACAGAGACCAGAGTGTCTCCACAGGATTAATTTAGATGATTTCCTACCGTGTTCACCTGGGTACAAATCAAGAAAGAGAGGAAATTCTAATCCTATTTCTCTGAAACTCTGTAATCTTCCCCAATCACTTAAATGGTGCCTGTGTGACTAATTACAGGGCAGACTAAGAGGAATGTGGCCCACTTTCCAGTTACCCCCAGGCAGAAGGGCTCTTTTGGCCCATCCTGTGGACCCTGGTCCCTGCCCAGGACACCTGCTGAAGCAATTCAGGAAGTTCAGACTTTGGGGGGAGAGTGGTCCCCCAAATCAAGTCCATCAGCCCAAAGGGAGTTTTCCTACTTGACCAACTGGAATGAATCTGGGGAGAATGAATACCAGCTGTGCCTTTCTGCTGCCCAAGGGAGCATCTGACCGGCTCAACACATCTAGAAATGAGTCTCTCGATTTCTGTGGCTGCACCAACAAAGGTAATCTTCTTTACTCCCACCAGTGGGCAAATGACTCCCAAACCTCTACCTCCAGCTTTGCTCTCAATTCCAAACACCACACCCACATATCCACAACTGGACAGTTCTATCAGGAGGCTATTCCAATAATAAAGAGATGGCCTCTTAAATGAACACTGGCTCAGGATCTGAGTTCAAACCCTGTTTTGGTAAGATGCTTACCACCTGAGTGGCTCTGAGGAAGTCACTTAAGTTACCTAGGCCTCAGTTTCCTCATCTGTAAAAGATGTATGTGCCATCCTGCCCTAGGCTCGTGATGCTATGATCTCCTGATGGGGTTCAGAACTGACCTCTCTCACTTTCTGCTTCATCATAGAATTCTGTCCCTGGCCATCCTTTCTCCCCGTGTTCCAGACCTTGGGATTCTCTTCAGCTCTTCTCTCTGCCTCACCTCATCTAAGCTGTCTCCAATCCCTGTCAGTTTCAGTTCTGGAAAAGCTCTCTCCATCCTTGTACTACAGCCTACCTGGATGTGTACTGTCCCTCAATATGCCCTGGACTTATCTTTGCTTCCCCTATACCTAAAATACCCTTCTTCTCACCCCCGAAACAGGCATTTAATGTTTGCTGAAAGAATGAATGTGAGTGAATGAATGAATGACACATAAGCAGACCATAAGCTTTGGCAGAACAACAGGCATCTCCAAACCCTGGCCTGTCTCCCACTCCAACCCCTTCTCTAGACCTCGTGCTTTTACAAAGAAGTGTAACAAGAGCAGGCATTCGCACCTTTACTGATACAGATTCCTGAAAGAACTTTTGGTTCCTGTGCTCATTAAAAACCACAGGCAGGGAGGGCAGAGCTTAATCCTATTGATGGCTTCTGGGCAGAAACTGTGCACCCTGCACCCTTAGAGGGCCCTCCTTCCAGACAACACCCCGTTTGCTCAAGGGCCCAGCGGATTGTTTATCAATCCTTTCCAGGAGATTAAACTGTTCCTAGGAGCTGGTGGCTTTGATGATGGATCGTGGGGAGTGTGTGTGTGAAGTGCCAGGGGGTTGAGGGTGCGGAAGAACCAATCATCGCCCTCATGATCTGCTATTGTTCTCTTTCTTCCTGTTGGTTCAGAACCAGGAGGTGTGTGGGGGGTTGGGGGGGGGGGGAGATCAGCTGACCAAAGAGTGACTTCTCCAGGTGAGTTTGCTGTTTCATGAACTTGAGTGTCTCCCATATAGTTCAGGGGAACTGGATAAATACAGGGAAAGGAGGCAAAATTCTGAGGGCCAAGGCAGAAACGCCAAGAAAGGACTCCCTTGTCCTTTGGTCAATCAACAGACTTTGATTCCAACCCTTCTATGTGTCTGAGACTGTGTTAAACAATTCTTGTCATTTCTGAGCCTCAGTACCCTCCTCTGTAAAATAGATTAGATGATGCTCAATGGTCCTTCCAGGACGTCCTGGGAGGTGCTTTCACCAGTAAGGACAGGCCCTCCATGCAGGTTACAGATTTTTTATACCCATGATTATCATTTGATGTTCAAGGAGACTCCTGTGAGGCAGTCCCTGCAAATGTTAGCCCCTCGCTTTACCGGTTAGGTAACCGTCACTAAGGGGTCTGGGGTGAGATTTGGACCCACGTTCTTCCGATTCGAAGTCCAACACTCTACCATTCACTAGGATACTGCTGGAGAGAAAAGGAGCTTCAGAGAGATTAGCTGATTTGCCCAACATCACATAACTGGTATCTGAAGTCGAATTTGAACTCAGATCTTCCTGACTCCAGGCCCAGTGCTCTATCCACTGAGCCACTGAGCCACCTAGCTGCCTACGCTACCCCCTTCCTACCTACATCCCCCCGCCCCAGAACCTAGGCTCTTGGGCAAATAATTTTCCTTTCCTGTGCCTCAGTTTCCTTCTTGGTAAAATGACCGGCTGGTCTGAAAAAAAAAAAACCCAACTCAGGTTGCTTTTTTTTTAATGACTAAATCTATGATGCCATGAACTACATCTGGGACCGGTTAAAGTAGTTCTGGTGAAAAGATTTTGTTCAGTTGAGCAGAATTGAGGTCCTACTGTGTGCAAGGCATTTTGCTAGGCGCTGCCAATGTTTATATCCCTTTTGGTGAAGGAACAATGACCTGGAATTTTCTAACTCTCCGTTCTTTCTGCTGCTGCTTCCATAAAACGGCTGGAGCGGAAATGCCAGGCACTTGCCAATTATTGCCAGGGGAGGGAGGCTGGCACAGCATCGGAGAAGCTGGGGCCTGTGGCCACCTGCTGAGGACTCCTTAGCTGAAGACCTTACCCTCTGCGCAGTGCCTGGGACTGATTTCCCTTCGAGTACCAAGGCTCAAGTCACTAATCATTGCCCTGGCTCGGGTGCAAGCATTCTGCGCGCAGAGTAGAAGGGTTGGTCCTCGACGTGGCTGCCTCTTTAAAGGGATGGGTCTGGGAGATAAGGCACGCCTCCAATCTCATTACTACTAAGAAGGCTCCTGAATATTGAGAAGGTGGGGGCGTGGCAACCGAGCCAGGCTGGCGGAGCTTGGGTTTCCCGGCTTTGGAGACTGGGAAAGTGACAGAAGAGTGCGGAGGGGAGAAACGCACCGAGGGAGTCGGAGAGGAGAGAGCTCGAGCCTGGTTCCCACCCAGTCCCGGGGGAGTCCACAGCTCCCCCGCTCCCGGCTCCCGCCCAGCCCCTGGGAGGGGCGGGAGCCCCCACTCCTCTGTCCCCAGCTAGTCCTCATGGAATCTCGCTTCGCCCGGGGTGGAGGAGAGATGCCCACCGGGCGCCGGGAGCCCTGCTGCCCTGCCGGCGGCTCGTGGATGCCCTGAGCGTCCCGGCTCCAGCGCCCTGAGCCCACACTCCAGCTGCACCGCTGTCGCCGTCGCCCCCGGCCAGACGAGACCCCAAGGTTGCCGGGGGCTTGCTGGAGAGCTGCCAGCCTGAAGGCAAGCTTGGTGGCCTAGACGCGCCGCAGCGCTGGACTGACTGAGCCGGGCAGGAAAGGGGGTGTTCTGCCCGCATCACCTCCCGGGGGCCCCCGAAGTCAGACACCATGGACGCCGTATTAGAGCCCTTCCCAGCAGACAGGCTCTTCCCAGGCTCCAGCTTTCTGGACCTGGGAGATCTCAACGAGGCGGATTTCCTGAGCAATGCGGTAAGAAAGGCAAGGGGTCTGCGCCCCGCGGCCACTCGTCTCCCCAGCTGAGTGCACACACGCGAGCGCGCGCGCACACACACACACACACACACACACACACACACACACACACCACAGAGGCAGGCAGAGGACCCAGCTCTAACCCCCTGGCGCCGTCTGGCGCCCCCCGGGATACAGCAGCTGCGACCTGTGCGGGGGCCAGCCCCCGGGAGAGAGGGGCGTGAGGGGTGGGAGTAGCATTTAGAGCCCGAGTGGAAAAATGAGGTGACCCGGGGAAAGGGTCTGGGATAGGAGGGAAGTAGAAGCAGAGCCCAGAGCCGCCCTCGAGGTTAGCTCGCTGGCGCTTAGCCTTGTTCAGTGACATGCCACCCACTCCAGTCCCTTGGCCCGTCGCGGAGGGCAGGGATGCTGGCAATGGAAACAATGGCCTCCTTGGGAGGGGGAGGTTGTGCCCCTCTCCCTCACCCCTCCGCCCCCCCCCCCCAACTTGGAACCTGGTTTCCTTTCAAGACCAACTGGACTGGGAGCCGGTCCCCGAGAGGTTGAGATCTAACCGCTGCCCCGACTCTAGCTCCAGCCCGGGAGTGCCGTCTGAGGTTGCATTTCTACCTAGCTCCGGGGACTCTTCTGTAGCTTCTGAGGGAGGGGTGGAGAGATGGTCTCTCATGGTAATAGGGCCATTCTCACCCGAGGAAAAAGCTTTGATGATTCCCCTTCCCTCCCCCACCCCAGTCCCTGTCCCCACCCTCTCCCCCTCTTTTTGTCCCCTAGAGCAAAGGGTTCAGTCTGATCTTGGGGGGAGGTGGGAGGGAGTCTGCCAAAAGCCAGAAAAAGCCTGAGCCTGGCGCCCCTTCGGGGACACAACCTGGATCAATGCCAGACCAGTCGTTCATGAGATGTTGCCGATTCCCCACCAACCCAGGGCAGAATAATAAGAGAGACCCCCCCAGGACAGAGCTCAGGGACCAGCACTGCACCCCCATCTTTTGTAAGAAAAGGACAGCAATGGGCAGAGAAAGCTGGAGTTCTTCCCCGACCACCACCAAGGAAATGTGTCCTCCCTCCAGCAGTCTCAGCCCTAAGGCCCTGATGATGAGTGGAGGGGGATGGGGGCAGGGCGTGGGCTCAGTCACGGGAGAAAATATTTGGCTTTGGAGGGATCTGCCCAGTTGAAATTTCAGGACCCTGTGTGGCTTGGAGGTATGCCTGTGGCTTGGAAGTAGGTCCAGACAGGATCCCTTCAGGTTAATTCATCCAGGAGCCAAGTTTCCCTGGGTCCTCCAGGCCACCCAGGCCTTTCTCAGGACCCAATCACCCTAAGTGCCAAGCCAGTAATTAGACTCTGAGAACTTTTCCAGAAAAAGCAGACAGCTCAGTACCCTGGTATCTTGGGAATAATCCCATCTTGCACCCCTTCCCAACAGGGGAGATTGTCCCCTGTTACAGAAGGGAAAAGTGAGTGAGGTTTCTAATAGGGTGCTGGCCAGATTGTAAAGCCCTCATTAAATAGTAAGCTCCTTGAGGGTGGGGATCATGCCTTATACACCTTTTATTAACCACAAAGCACCAGCATAGGTCCTCAATCAATGTTAATGGAATACATGAATGAAGGAATGAATGAATTTGCAGAGGAATGTGTGACAGAGGACTGGCTTTTAAGTCAGAGGATCTGAGTTTTATTCTTAGTTCTGTTACCACCAGTATGACCTCAAGCAAGTCACTTTAATATCCCTATGCCTCAGTTTCCCCATCTGCAAAAAGAAAGGGGAGTAGTCAAATCAGATTATTTCTAAGGTCCCTTCCAGTTTTCAGTAGATGAGATGGTCTTTTGTTAATGAGAAGAAGCTAGGCAGCCTAGTTCCATACTGTAAATCAATTGGTGTCTGACACAAGTCTGAGAAACATAAGGGGGGTGTGAGGCCTCTCTGGCTTGTGATTTATCCAAAATAATAACAGCTGGCATTTATATAGCCCTCTGAGGTTTGCAAAATGCTTTCCTCATGTTATCTTATTGAGTCCTGACAATTGTCCTGTGAGTTAGGTGCTGTTATTATCCCCACTTTATAGATGGGAAAACTGAGACTCAGGGAAATGAAGTAACTTGGTAGCCCAGGTCATGAAGGTAGTAAATTAGAGAGTGACTTGACAGGGACCAGATAGCTAGTAAGCATCTTAGCAGGAATTCAAATACAGAGCTTCCTGATTTCCAGTTCAAGTTCCCTTGAAACCCAAAGAGAAGCCAGGCATCCAGGTACCCAGCCAGGAGCTAGAAATTCTCTTTATGCTGTCTTCTAATGGGAAGGTCTCTCCTCCCTGTAAGGGTGGGACAGTCTCTCACGATGAGCTCCGTATTAGGTAAGGGTTTCCAGGGGCTCTGGCCACAGCTGCTCCTTGGACACAGTCTCTGGCGGCGGGGGATGTTCTCTCCACTTTCACCCTGAATTCTCAGGGACATTCCTGGATTAGCTGAATTCTTAGATGCTTTGCAATTCTAACTCTCTCTCAGTCTACTCTCCTTAAGGTGACCAGCTTTGATCCTAGCTTTCCAGTGCAACATGGAGATGAATTGAAAAAGTTGAGGGGATGGGGATTCACCTTGCTGCTGACAAGCACTGACTGACTATCTTCTGAGCAGGGATAGGAAGGTGGGGAGGCTCCTGGCTCTGCCCCTGAATTGTAACTTCCTTCTGAATAAACTCAGAAGACTCTTCCAGCTCCAAATTCAGTCAGTCCTTCACCCCCAGCTGTTCAGTTGGGTTACAGCCCACAGTGGAAAAGGCCACAAGGTCAGACAGTGGGATCCAGAGGCTCCTGGAAGGGGGAAGTTAAGGCTGGTAAAGAGCCTTCATTCTGGGGTAGCCCAGAGTCACACCTGGGTATGGTCGGAGAGGCTTGTTGGGAGAAGCCTTGGGGTTCAGAGATGGGGAGGCGTAGCAGGGAATGAAGAGGGAAGGAAGACTTTGGCATAGTGAACACAGCATCAGACTGACAGTAAGGATGGTTGGATTCTACATTCCAGTTCTGCCCATAATTAACTATATAACCCTTGGGCAAGACATTTCTAGCCCTCAGTTTCTCCATCTGGGAAATTGGGTGAAAGAATATCTTCCCTAGTGCCTGACAGAGGTTATTTCAGGGACTGAAAGTCCGATATAAACATATCACTACCTTTGCTTCCCCACTCCAGTCCTTAGTTCTCTTATCTGTGAAATGGGAATACTAAGTGAATAAGCATTTATATAGTACCTATTATGTGCTAGGCACTGTGCTAAGTGTTAAAAATATATATATATTATTTCGTTTGATACAACTCTGTAGGGGGGGTACTCCATTATAGTGGCACCTTACTATTACAAAGGGCTGCTGTGAAGGTAAAAATTAGGTTAATATGTATATATCACTTTCCAAACCTTAAATAGATCTGTGATGTCATTGGATGGGGACCTCCCAAGGGAGGAAACTCCCTCTACTGATGCAGGTTGGCACCTTCTTTGTAACTTAGTGACTTAGAGAGTTGCTAGGGTCACCGGGAGATTAGGTGACTTGTCCACGTTCATACAGTCAGCATGTGGCAGAGGAAGAACTTGTCTTTGTAACTTCAAGGCCTGTTCTTTATCCCTTAGATCATAATGACTGCAAACCTTAGGTCTCTGTATAAGCACTAGCTATTACTATGACTTCCCCATTCCAGCCCTCAATTTTCCTATCTGTGAAATGACTATATGACATCTAGGGATTCATTTGATTCTCTCTACTGAAAAGCCTCTCTCCTCTTCTCCCCAGGGCCTCATTGATCTAGAAGGGACCTCAGGCCTTGCATTTTACAAATGAGGAAATTGAGACCCAAGGAGGGTCTCAGGGATAAGCAACAGATGGGATTAGAATCTGGTTCCCCCAACTAGGGTCCTTTTCCCCCTATGCCAAATGCAAATACCCTTGAAGGATAGGAGAAAAGAATTTCCACTGAGTGAAAAAAAAATAGAGAAAGATTGTACTCTCATGTTGAAATAAGGAAACTAAAGAGCAGGGTATTAACTGGCTCTTTTGAAAACAAGAGGAAAGAAAGAAAGAAAGAAAGAAAGAAAGAAAGAAAGAAAGAAAGAAAGAAAGAAAGAAAGAAAGGGAAAGAAAGAAAGAGGAAAGAAGGAGGGAAGAAAAATAGAGGCTGGTCTGTCTCCTTTGCTGAGGAATCGTGGTCCCCTCTTCCTTTCCTCCACCTCCCCAAAGCCTGGTGATAAAAGTCCCTGGAATATAGCCTTCCTCAGCTTCCCCTATTGTGCTCCATGGGCAATTGGAAGATTACAGGAGAGAATTTGGGTACTCGTCAGTAGGAATAGGGAAGGACCCAAGGGAGAATAGAATAGGTATTACTCATGTGGCAGAGACTAGGTCTTTGAGTCTCCCCACCCCTCTGTGTTTGGGGTGTCTGACTAAGGGAAGTGGGGTGAGCAGACTTGGGACCTCCCCCAGATCCTTAAAGGAACCTTCCAATGCAGGAAATGGCCCCTCTGATCCGGGAAGGGCCTCAGCTGGGAGAGAGGGAAGGTGGAGTGGGGAAGAACCGGGGCTGCCACTTCAGTTCGGATTGGAGTAAAAGCTGTTGTCTTAGAGGGGAGCAGCAGGAAGCTGCCTGTGAGGATGTTTACACAGTAAACTCATTAACTTCCCAACAGATGGGGGAGGTAGGGGATGTGAGGGTCAGAGGTATCCAGGGTTTGGCCCAGGAAAAGGGAGAGAGTGCTGAGTCTGGTCTGAGTGTCCTTCATCTCCCTCCTGCCTGTGCCTTCTGGGAAAATTAAAAGAGTAAGGGAGCACCCCTATCCCCATTACCAATGGAAAGTTTTGGGGACTTGAGAAATCAGTAGGGTCCTCCTATTAAAATGTAGGTCCCTTTAACTCAGGGCTCCCATAGAGGCTTCCTGAGACCCTGGCTGAAGCCTTTACATAGAAGGACAAAATCGGAGGTTTCTCCCTTGGGCTTGAGCCAAGGGAACTCACACCCAGGATTTAGGATTTGGGTACTGGGCTGTTCCTTGGCTTTGAATGCTACTTCCCCAGGTCCTAGGCCAAATAGGATGGTTTCCAATAGCCACTGGAAAAACTTGACTCTCTGGGTCCATAAGCACTAAAACCTTTAGGACACACTTTTAGGATGTGTGGTCAAGTGGGAATAGCAATAATTCGGTAGCCCAACTTGAGCTGGAATGCTGGTTCTGCTATGTGCTAATTACCTGACCTTGGGCAAGACACAACTTGTCTGGGCCTCAGTTTCCTTCTCTGTCAAATAAATGAGGTAGACTAGAGGGCCTCTGAGGTTCCTTCCAGCTCCAGATTAATTTTTTTTTGCTTTTTAATTTTTTTTGTTTTAATTAATTAATTAATTTTAAAAAATAATTCTTTTATGATGCCACATAATGATTAATCTGGATTTGGGTTCATCTTCTGTAGAGCTTGATCTGTGACTCTGGCCTCTATTAGCACTGAGCTCTAATCACTTAGCAATTGGGCACAGCCTTCAGATCTTCCAGCCCTTCCCCTTTCCTGTGACAGTCCGAGGTACAGTCCACTTGAACCTCCCTACTTCAGTCTGGGAACAATCCTTGGGGTAGGGGTAAGAGGCCTTTGGGGATGGTCCAAGACTTTTCAGAGAAGGTTGGCCTTCTCTAGATACAGAGTGAGGTCTTGGCTTTCAGTGTCCATGTCAGGCTGGGGCTACTACTTTGGAGGGAGCCCAGCAGAGAAATTGCCTAGTCCCACTGCTATGGAAAGGACCCTTTGGTTACCCAGGACAGACTGGAGCTTAGTCTCAGATGGTCTGTATCTTCCTTCTCTGCCTTATTGAGACCAGATTTCTCTTTGTATTTCCACCTCGAACTGCAGCAGTGATACTCTGGGCCTGCAGTCTCAATCTGGAATGTCTGCACTTCAGCAGTGGGAGCTAGCCAGGAGTACAGAATTTATTTGACTAAGGGTCCCAACGCCCTAAAAAGTGTTAGGGATCCACCCAGAATATTTCTCTTCTCCTCCTGCCCTTGACCCACCATGAGTCAGTAGGAGGGCATTCAGGCTATGTGTGTGCAGGATCATGGGAATGCTGCCTACCTAACTCCTACCTGCACAGTGTAGGGCAGCATTGATAAATCACACTGGGTTTGGGGGTCGGAGGACCTGAGTTTGAAGCCTGGCTAATTGTGTGACCCCAGACAAACCATTTAACCATGTAACCTCTGTGGTGCCTGCTTCCTTGATCTATAAAAGGAGGAGACTGGATTAGATGGGGAAGGTCCCTTGTAGCCCTATACCCATTCTCCTAATGGTTTAAGATGCCCATGAGCTCTTATGAAGAAGAATCCTTAGAAATAGTCTCATGACATTAGCTCCAAGTTGCTGACCTGCCTTGGCTGTGAGCCAAGACTCCTGAAAGGCTGGGACTGCCCTGACCCTGTTCCTGGCCCCATCTGCGTTCTAGGTACAGTCCAGACTTTGGCCCCGATACAGTAAGCATTAGTCCATCCAGAAGAGCCCTCCTAGGAGGCAGGGTGTTATAGTGGCAAGACTCCAAAGTCAAAGGATCCTTAGATGCCATATAGTCATTTTACAGATAGGGAAACTGAGGACTGGAGAGGGGAAGTCATAATAATAGCTAGCACTTACTTAGAGCCCTAAGGTTTGCAGAGTAGCTCTCATGGGCTATTGTGAATAGATATGCTGGGATGAGAATCAGGGCCTGAGCTGGGCTGGGGTAAATGGGGAAAGGAGGAAGAGAGAGTCAAGGAGGCTAGAAGGGCCTGCCAGGTGGAGTGTGGCCACAAGCTATGACATTCAGATAGAATGTGTCAAAGGAACATTATGTAAAGCCCTTTCTGTTCTTGGATTTCAAAGCCCTCAGTCCCCATTGCTTGGCCACAATTTCTATCCAATGGCACTGACCTAGTAACAAGGCCAAGTTCAGCATACCTGCCCAGGAGGCTACCTCAGCTGGGCAGTCCCAGACCCTTTGGAAAGTTTTCCTGCTCTGGGGACACAGTCTAGAAACTTCTGGCTTGTCTTTGCAAGGTACCCATGTGGGGGATAGATAGAGGGCTCTAGCTAGGGAACTCCCCTCCCCAAAACAAAACAAATTCTGCTCTCCAGTGAATCATTTGAGCTCTGACTGAGACAGAGATGCCAGCCTTGGAGACACATTGTGTCCTCTGATAGAAGAACAGGAACTCTCATTTACATGAAAGCACATTTGCATAAGATTTTTAAGCTTGCCAAGTCTGTTTCTTAAGACCCCCTGTGGGACAGGTAGTACTGGGATTGTTAACCTCACTTTAGAGAGAATTGAAGTCATTTCCAGGGTTTAAACAGTTAGAAAGTGTCTGAGGCAGGATTCAAACCCAGACCTTCCAGCCCCAGGGTTAGAACTCTTAAGAAAAGAAGTATGAGTGAGTACTGACTTGGGAGTTAAAGGACTAAAATTAAAATCGCACCTCACTCTGGGCCTCAGTTTTCCCATCTATAAAATGGAGAGGGTAGAGTACATGTCCTCTGAGGTCCCTGCCAGTCCTAGAAACTAGGCCATAGAGTGGCTGTTTCTCCAAGGTCAGGGATATGATCATCGAAGCGACCTTGCAGTGCTGAAACAAAAGACAAGGGGACTTTAGGAAGCCTCAGGCCCTGAAGTAAGCTTCCCCTCCATGGGGCCAACTGGAAAGAAGGGACCTCCCAGCCTCTGGGCCTCACCCCGAAAAGTTAGAAGTTCGGCTGGTTCCCCGAGTTACCTTGTGTAGATCCCTTGCCCTCTGGGTCTCAGCTTCCCATAAAAGGTGGGGATTGGACTAGATGAGAGCTAAGGCTGCTCTTAGCTCTAAATTCGATACTCTTTCAATCTGATGTTTACTTCCCTTGGAAAGTTTTGAGGGTGACCCACCGCCTCTAAGGAATGGGAGGGTTGCTCTGCCCATTCCATCCTTGGTCTCAGACCTCAGGGTTTCTATTTTATATTGTATAATTATATCCCACTGGGATCCATGGTCAGCCCTTTCAGGGGGAGGGGGTCATAGAACCACAGATCCAGGTGGAAGGGTACTTAGAGATGTGCTCTGCCTTCTGTGGAAGGGCCCCTGAGCTCAGGCTCTGTATCAGACCTTGCCAGGGAAGAAAGCATCTCCAGGCACATTATGAAAACAAAGGACCCAAACCTCAATGTAACCCCAGTTTCCCTCTCTCCCTCACCATCCACCCCATTCTTTCATTTGCCTTCCTATGCTGGGCCAAGAATACAATGTCCCCACCAGCTAGTACCATCAAGAAAGATCAGTTGGAGGGGGGCGGCTAGGTGGCGAAGTGAATAGAGCGCCGGCCCTGGAATCAGAAGGACCTGAGTTCCCGACACTTAATCCACACAAACAAAAACCTAGCCGTGTAACCTTGGGCAAGTTACTTAACCCCAATTGCCCTAAAGGGGCGGCTAGGTGGCTCAGTGAGTAAGAGCGCCGGCCTCGGAGTTTGGATGACCCGAGATCAGATCCGGCCTCAGAAAATGAGCACCCACGCATAAATAATGACTAGCCGTGTAACCTTGAGCAAGTTACTTAACCCCAATTGCTTTAAAAAAAAAAAAAAGAAAGATCAGTCGGGGCGGCTAGGTGGCACAGTGAATAGAGCACCAGCCCTGGAGTCAGGAGGACCTGAGTTCAAATCCAGCCTCAGACACTTAACATTTACTAGCCCTGTGACCTTGGGCAGGTCACTTAACCCCAATTGCTGTGCTTTCTCCCCTCCAAAAAGAAGCAAAAAAAAAAAAAAGATCAGAGTCGACTGAGGCACTGGGGGCCAGCTGGAGCAGGAGATGAGGCCAATTGCTCCTCCCTTGGAAAGCCACTCCCTCCTGTAAGGTTTAGGGAGGATTCAGGGGATAGAGGTGCTAAGTGGGGCATGGGGATGAGCCCCAGACTGAACAGCCCACTGATAGGAAAGCAGAGCCAGCCTTACCCTCTGTGCCCACTCCCCAGCTTCCCTCTGTCTCCCATGGTTCTGGCCTCTCTGCTGAAGGAGCACAGAAAGATAGACTCATGGCTTCAGCACCATAACCTCTGTGGGAGAGGCAGGAGAACCGAGGGCCTCGAAGGCTCCCTTCCCCCTGACGCTTAGGTCCCAGATTGAAACTTCCAGTCTGAGCCAATCACAATCCTATGCAGAAACCCTGCACCCGCTCGGGCCACCCAGCTGATGGGGAAGTCTTTCCTTGACCTGCTCCTATCAGTCTCCCATCCAACCCAGCAGGGCTGGGCCCCGGGCTCCTCTGGCTTGGTCCAGGATCCTTAGCTTTGGAAAGAAGAGGCCCTTCTCTGCCCTCTGCTCCTTCCAAAGCCATAATTCTTCTTCCCAGAGCTGGAAATCAGTTCCACATTAGGGTAATCACATTAACTATCTTCTTTCGGACTTCACACACACACACACACACACACACACACACACACACACACACACACACACACATGCACGCACACACCCCTCCCTCAGACTGTGCTCTCTGTCCCAGGCCCCACCCCTGCCCCTCACTTCAGGCTGCTTCCAAAGTGGTGTTCCCTGGCAGGCAGGCCAGTTTTTGTTTTTGACTGTCCTTTCAGGGCTGGGTGGGGGCTGTCCTGGGAAGGGAGAAGTCCCGTATAAGAGTGGCTTTTTACTCAGGTCCTTTGCCAAGAAGAGATGAAAGAGAGAAGAAGTTGGGGGCTGGGTGGGGGGAGGGGAGGAGCGAGCGTGTGAGGGGCTGGAGAAGAATGGAAGATGATGGAGGTAGAGCTCTGTACTCAGCACATTCCTGAGACATCTGGCCCAGCTGGAAGGGCCCCAGCTGGAGGGGCTCGCCGGCTTCTCTGCTCTGTGATGTCAAGCTCAGCTCCCAATGCCCCTGGCCTGGGGTCTGCTCCTGGTCCGGGCACCTGGGCCTTCACACCACATGGTCCTTCCAGGCTCCAGCCAAGGAGAGGACAGGGGGAAAGCTGCCCGGGGAGCACTCTCCAGCCTGGCTGGGAGAAGGGAGTGGCTTACAGGACAGGGTGACCCCATGAGCAGATGTGGTTTTTTGTAGAGGCGGGCAGGGAGGTGGGGGAAGGGGAGACCAGGAAAAGAGGAAGAGGAAGTAAGCAATTGCTGGAGCCCCTGAAACATTCTCTGGGGGCTGCCATACGGGTAAGAAGATCTTAGCTAGAGCTGGAAGGGTCTTCCAGTTTCACAGTCCGTCATCTCCAACCCTTTCCTTTGACAGATAAGGAAACTGAGTCCCAGAAGGGCTAAGTGATTGCCCGGGACAATCTGAAACCAGATTGGATTCATGTCGTACTGACTCCAGCCATGTCACCCCTCTAAATGGTCCTGCCTGGTGGGGTGAGGGAGGGGATAGCGCTGCCTTGGGTGGGAAGTCAGAACCTCTCGATTCCATATCTCTATGCTAAGAGATTGAACTCTGGCCAATCCAGGGCAGAAGGGCTCTTGGCCAGGGTTCTAGGCTCTACAGCATTATAACAAAGAGGGAGTGGGGGCAGAGGCCAGAATGGGGTCTTCTCTCCTTGGGCTTCCCCACTTTATGTTCCTCAGACCTTAAGGAGAGAAAGCAAGGCCAGACCAGCCAGGATTCAGGGGCCATCCCCAAGAGCCCCAGCTGTCACACCTCCCCCAGGGGTGAGCCACCGAAATAGACCAGCTCCCCAGCACACGGCTCCTTCCAAAAATAAAACCTGAGGAAAATTCAAACGGGGCCACTGACCTCTCTGGAAGCAAGAATGGATTGCTCGCCGAGGGGAAGGAAGAGGCCAAGGGAATTCCAGCCAGAACCCTGGAGCCCAGCCTGTCGGTTGCAACCCAATGAGTTCCTTCCAGCTGGCCCTGAGCCCAGGGGAACAGCAACCCAGATCCCTGAGTGCTGCTAAAACTCCATTCACACCCTCTCTAAGGCAGTTGGACCTAGGGTGAAGAGATGGGGCCCCAGGGAGCTGAGTGCAGGAGACAGAAGAAGCTGCAGCCGACCAGGATGAGGTGGAAAGAGAGAGGAGAGAGCAGCCTGGGGCAAGAGGGACCAGAAGAGCCAGCTCAGCAAGCCTGGGGAAGGCTATGGGGGAGAGGGAAACAGACCAGACGAGATGGATGGAAGCCCTGTTCAATCCCTAGTCAGGCTGGACATGAGCAAGGAATAGGGGGCAGAAATCCCCAGGAGCCAAAGCTCCCAAACCAACCCAGCCCTCGAAGGCCCCACCATCTGCCCTCCATCTTCTCTACCTGAAAATGTGTCCAAAATGTAACCCTGAGGCCCCTTCCCTACCCTGGCATAAGCAGTGCTGCCCACCTCATGGAAATGGTCTAACTTAGATGGCATAAAACCTTTTGTCACTTCACGTGGGAGAAAACTGAGGGATGCCTATTAACTGTGATCAGAAAGTTTTTCCTAGTTATGACCTCGGGACTCGAGCAGCTGAAAATGTAGTAGACCTGAACAAGAATCTTCTATGCAATTAATACTAATAAGAATGCACTTTGAAGTTAGCAAAACACTCAACACTGTCTCACTAAAGCCTCACTACAATCCTGGCCAGTGGGCATTCTGGGTGTTGTGATCATTCCCCTTTTACAGAGGAGGAAAGTGAAGGTCAGAGAGAAGACCCATGGTCACACAGGTGGAATTTGAACTCAGGTCTTGGTGGCTTCAATTCTGAACTGTAAATACTACGTCAGACCAACATTTGGCATTTCTTTGTAGGCCCAGAGCAGAGAGCACTTAGCACACAGTAGGTGCTGAATAAATGCTTTGTTGATTAACCTACCAACACACCCAACAAACCTGAGAGATGCCATTTAGCATCTTAGCTGTATCAGTTTCACGTGGCTAATGTGGGAATTTGCTTTGCCCACTGCATATTTTTTAACAAGGGGGTTGGTTTTTCTTTTTCTTTTCAAGAACAGGAGAAGGTGAGTGGGAGAAAAAAATTAATGCTTGTTAATTGACAAAGAAAAATGAAATAAAATTTTCATTAAAAATATCCCATCCAACAAGCTGTCCTCAGCATGGTTTGCCTTTGCCTGAAGGCCTCTAGTGAGAGGGAGCTCATCGCCTCCCAAGGCATCAGTCCCGTTGTTCCACTGTGGCCATGAGGAAGTTTTTCCTTACATCGAGCCTAAACCAGCCTCTCTGAAGCTTCCGTCCGTCGCTCCTCCTTAGTGACCTGGCCTCAACTCTGTTGGGACGGCATCAATGCCAAGGCTCACCTAGTCTGTTCTCTGGGATGTCTGTGGAAAAGGGAGGGCCACTTGGCTGTTCAGGGAAGCTGATTGGCTATCCAGGGTCAGGCTGGGGGGATCTGGCTTCACCCACCCCAAGACACGGGGCCAAGGAAACAGACAGAGAGAGAGAAATGGGGCCTCAGAACACAAGAGGACAGCATGTACTTAAATAGGCCAAGGCCATGTTGGGGAAAGAGCCCCTTCTCAGGCTGGGGCCCAGAAGGGAAGGGCTGTAGGCAGCCCTTATAATTGGCAGGACCTGATTGACCATCTAATCCAAGAACATTACAGGAAGAGAAACTGAGACCCAGAGAGCAGAAGTGGTTTGTCTAAGATTACACAGGGAGGAAGGTTGGAACCCAGCTCCTTTGGCCCAAGACCCTGTGTACCCCTCACCTCCTTCATACTCAGGTCAAGGTCTGGTTCCCTACCGGAACTCCTCCCTGAAATCTTGCTGTCTGGATTCTCAAGCAGGTCCACCCTGGGGGGGTAACTGGAGGGCCCTTTTAAAGGAAGAGAAACTTATCGTCTCTTTGAATTAGTGAGTCTGGGAAAGTGGCATGTGCGTTCAAGGTAGGAGAGAGACTCAATCAACTCATCAACAAATATTTCTTAACAACTTGCTATGTGACAGGCACTGTGGTGAGCCAAAGAGCCTGGTTCAGGAGATCTGGGTTCACATCCTAACTGCCACTCACTACCTTTTTTTCCCCATAGATTTAGAGGTGAGAGAGTCTAGTTCAACCCCATTTTATAGTTGAGGAAACAGAAGCCTAGAGACATGAAGTGATTTGCCCAGAGTCCCACAGCTAAGTGTCTGAGGCAGGATTCCCACTCAGGTCTTTCTGGCTCCAAGTCCAGCACATTAGCCACAACACCACATCTTGAGGAGTTCACTTCTCTTGGACAGATGTCTTCATTTATAAACTCAGAAGTTGGAATGGGTGATCTTAAAGTTCCTTCCAGCTCCAAATCT
Organism: Gymnobelideus leadbeateri; assembly: GCA_011680675.1. NCBI lineage: Eukaryota > Metazoa > Chordata > Mammalia > Diprotodontia > Petauridae > Gymnobelideus > Gymnobelideus leadbeateri. Next base: position 197,005 of record WOXC01009863.1, on the reverse strand, counting down.
GGGATTCTGTGACTTCCATAATAGCACTAATGACTAAAATTCACTTATGCAGAGTACAGTGGCATATATGAGTGTATGCACATACATATATAGTGCTTTGCCAACATAAAAGCAAAGCTATATAGGTATATCACTATATAGAGAATACTTTGCAAATTTCAAATATATGTAGACATATATGCATATATAATGCTTTTCAAACCTTATATTTATGTATATATGCTTTGCAAACTTTAAATATATTTGTGTATATATGATGCTTTGCAAATTTTAAATATATTCATGTATATATAATGTGTTGAAAACTTTAAATATATATGCACATATATGTATGTATATATAGTGCTTTGCAAGAAGAAAAGCAGAGCTATATACACATCGCCATATAGAGAATACTTAGCAAATTTTTAATATAGACATATATGTATATATAATGCTTTGCAAACTTTAAATATATATGCACATGTATGGAAGTATGTATGGTGCTTTGCAAACAGAAAAGCAAAGATATATATCACCATGCAGAGAATACTTTGCAAAGTTTTAATATATGTTTCTGTATACATACATCTACACACACATACATACATCTGTGTGTATATACATACATGCATGCATGCATACATACAAACACATATACTATTTTATTTGAATCTCACAGCAACCTTGTGAGATATTACCAATCCATTTTTCAGATGAGGAGACTGAGACTCAGAAAGGCTAAGTGACCTGCCCTGAGACACCCACTACAGCAGGTGTGTGCCCATTGCATGATGTTTACCCACTCTCTTCACCCCTGCCCAGGTTGGCACCTGGGCCCTATAGTACCCTGATTGAGGTGAGAGGACTTGCCTCCAGGGGCATTCTCATCTTCTTCATTGGAGACTGGCACACAAACCTTTAGCTTGCCAGCAGGCCCTGCACTTTGCTATTATGGGAACCAGTGCCAGTTCTGGTGTCGTCAGCCTATGCCAGTTACAGCTAATCCCAGCCTGGGGCAGTGCCCCATGCCATTGGCCTCCTTCAACTCAGACAGGGCTTGGCTTCCCAGTTCGACAACAGACGCCCAGTCTGATGGTTGATGCCCGAGGGAGGAGCCCAGGTCTGGATGGGACAGAGCAGCAACTTCCCAAAGTAGACACCTTGGAGGTGGGGGTGGGCCAGGAGGGAGGGATTGCTGGAGAACCAAGGAAGTGACAAAGGATTATGGCTCATGTGGATAGCCCTGGTTCTTGAGGTGGGGGGAGAGGACCAGGTGGACACAGTCAGCGTCCCCTCTTTCTCCAGGGGGGTGGGAACAGCCCAGGGACATTCGATGAGGGATTTGGTATCAGAGGCCTGGGGTTGGAATCCTAGCTTGTGACTGGATGAGCCACTTCCCCTTTCTAGGCCTCAGTTTCCTCATTTGTAAAAATAAGGATACTGGCTTCTAGGGTCCCTTCCAACTCTAAAGCTATGCTCTGATGACTAACCAGTTGGTAAAAGACCCTTCCAGTTCAAACATTGTATCAAATGACTTTGGGTCCAGAAGAAGGAGCTTGGGTCCAGTTGCCTTTTTCTTTCACAGATTGAAACCACGAGGCTTTAGAAAACCATCTTTAAAAAAAAAAACCACTCTCTACCACCCCACCCACCCAATCCTCTTCACCTCCCAGGCTTGGCTCCTTCCCCAGGGTCTTGCACCCCATGCATGAGTAGGCAGGGCCTACAAGAAGCCCTTAACTCTGAGTTACATGACATTGCAATCCCAGACACATGGCTTGGTGTGGTTGGCTCTGTGTGTGTGTGTGTGTGTGTGTGTGTGTGTGTGTGTGCCTAGAAATTTCTGCTTATTCAGTCAGCTAGGCTCTGTGGTGGGAACTTTGGTAGGAGGAAAATATGAAACCTCTTCATCTGCCTCTCATGGGACTGGGGAGGGCAGGAGAGGGATGAGTGAGTCTGAGGTTGGAATCACCCCCCTATCCCACAACCCTTATTCTGGGTCAGGAAGTCTCCTCAGGGCCTAAGATGGAAGTGGAGGGGAGACCAGAGGGAGGGCTCAGCCAGGGCGGGTGTGCTGAGGCATCTTGGTCCACATTTGGGGCCTGATTCCTCCCCCCTGAGGAAGGATGCCAGGCCTCCTGTGCCAAGGCTCCAGGGATGGGGCTTTGGGATTGAGCCGACCCTACTCTCTCCAGAACTCAGAAAGTCCTGGGTTGTTGCAGAAGCTAGTGACCCAGACAGAAGGAAGGGACCAATAGGGGCCCCAGAAAGTTATGGGGCCCAGAAAGATGTAAGTAAACAGGGGAAGGGGACCTAGGATCCCTAAGTCTGGCAGCTTAGATTTGAGCCCAAATCCTCTGATTCCGAATCCCCTTGAATGGTGCTAGCCCTGTGCATTACACATTAGGGGAAGCACTGGATTGGAGTGAATCTGGGTTTGAATCTCAGCTCTGATATTTATATATTCCCTATGCATTCTCTTCCAGCTCTAAATTTTATGATCCCAGTTATGGGACTAGTATTGTGGCATAGATAGAGCACTGGACTGGAGTCCAGAAACCTGGACTCAAATCCTGCCTCAGGTACTTACTGGAAGCCCAAGCAAATCATCTCATCACTATCTGCCTCAGTTTGCCTATAAAATGTAATGTAAAATGGGGATGATAATCTCTAGGGCTCCAATGAGATAATAATACCCGAATAACTCTGCAAACTGAGAATAAACAAAGGTTGGTTGTGATGATGTTCTTCTATAATCAGGCAAGCTTCACCTCTGTATCTTCCCATGTCTCTCCAGGACCTTTCCTTTACTCTGCCCTATGACTGTTCCCAGGCCTGAAGTCCTGATCATCAACCAAGAGGGTGGTTAGTTTTTGCAGCATCCTTTGAGGACCCCTGAAGGCCCCTGGACCATGACCAGACTATTAGGGTTCAACTAAATTCCCAGAGTACAAACATCGTGGTTTAGTGAAAAAGATTCCTGCACTTAGAGTCAGGGAGCCTTGGTTCAAATCCTGACTCCCCCACTTACTAGCTAGGTGACTGTGGCAAGTCACTCCCCCCTCCTCAGTTTCCTTATCTGTAAAATGAAGGGGTTTGGCTCAGCGGCTTCTGAAGTTCCCTTCCATTTTCATGACCTTATCGTCCAGCCCAGCTAGCTCTCCCAGCTGCCTTCCCCCTAAAGACATAGTGATTCAGACAGTGGCCCTTCAGACCCAGGAATGAAACAACATTCAGTGACCAAGAGGCAAGTAACTTCCCAGGAATGTACCTCTCCCCCAGAATCCCTGTGGGAAGCTTCAGGCTGGGGGCCTCAGCTGGGAGAGAGGGGGAGAGGTTGGGGGAGGATGGGAGAGGGTGAGCAAGCTTGTCTCCCATCCATCTCTCCCTTGAAAAGAATTTCCTAGAGCTGGGATTTCCCTCCTCTGTCTGGATCTCTTCTGTCTCCTCCCTGGGGAATGGGAGTAGACAGTGAATTTTCCCCAGTGGATACTGGGGAAAATGGGAGGGGGTGGAAGATTCCAAGCAAGGAGAAGTTGATGGAGGCTAGCGGAGGGTCCCGTAGCAGGACTCTTTGTGGGAAGGGTTTTCAGCCCAGGGTAGAAGACAGTGGGGAGCGATCCCCCCTCCCAGCGCTACAGCTGTAAGCCGGGACAGCTGCTATCCTTCTTCCTCGGGTGGAGGAGGGGTCCTCCCCTCGGTCCTGCGGGGCTCTGGTCCCAATGCCCACCCTCTCTGAAACACTGGGGAGTGGCAGCGAGCTTGAGAAATAGACTTGATGAGTTCATTCCTGGGAGGGAAGGGAATGTCTCTTGAAATACTAAGCTCTCAATGCTTCGGTTTCTTCACTTGTTTAAAAAAAAGGGGGGGCCCGACTGGGGGTGATTGGAATAGAGGGTTTCTGAGCCGCTTTCTTACTGGGACATCCGTGACCCTAAGATTCCTTCCGTGCTGACATTCCGTATTCTAAGGTCCCTCCGAGGCCTGACCCTACTCCGTTACTGTCTCCCCTCTTTCTGCTAGAAGAGGGGGCCAAGAGTAATAAAAGCTTCATGAATGTCTAGCGTCACGAGGCCCCCTAAGAAGATGGCTGCCCCTTAATTTCAAAAGGCCTGTACTGTTCTGAGTCCCCCAAGTCTGGTTGGAATGGGGAGATGGGAGCCAGGACAATTCCCGGCCCATTCTTCCGCTGCGGAAGCTGAGTCCCAGGGTAGCTTGACCCAGGCGACCCAGCCGCCCAGGGAGGAGCCTCTCTGCCCCGGAGCCCGGGCTCCAGCTATCGCTTTTGCCGGGGGGTCCCGGGCAGCCTAGAGCCTGGGCCCGGCGGCCGCGCCATCCCGCATCCCTGTGCCGGGCCGTCGGGGGCTGCGGCTCCTCCGTCCTAACCCTGCACTCCTCGCGAGCCCCATCCAGCTCCCCAGGCAGCCTCAGCAGTTGGCTCTTCTTGCTGCTTTTTCCTATTGGCTGCAGGACTCAGGGAGCCGACCAATGGGCGGGCGGCATTCTTCCGGAGGGGAGAGGGAGGCTGGCTGTGGACCGCTCGGCTGGGAGATGGGGGAGGCTCCTCTCTTAACCCTGTGTGGGCCGCGGAGCTGTGGGCGGGGCCGAGGCTTTCCCGGAGCTCTGGACGTAGGAATGGGCCAATGTAGGCGGTGAGGATAGTGAGGACATCCCCAGGAGCCCTCCCGGGGAGAACCCAGAGGCAGCATCATGCTGCTTGAATGAACGCCTCCAAGGCATCTGACGTCCGTAAGGCGTGGCCCTGTATCTTCCGCAGGCTTACCTTAGACCACACGGGCAAAAGAGGCAAAAGAAAAAGCGAGCACAAATCCATACTTTCTCCCTTGTGGGGTAGGGGATGGGAGAGGAGGAGACGCTCTGCCTGACCTTAGGTGGGGGGAGACTTTTTAAGGTCACCTGCTCCTTCCTTGGGGGAGGAGGACTAAATTGTAGGCTCCAAGATCAGAGACTCTAGGACCACCTTCCAACCTCCTCCCCTTATGGAGGGGGTCAGTAAGAAAGGAAATGACTTGGCCAGGGTGACCTAGGGATTTGAACTTAGACCACCCTTCCCCCTCCCCCGCCCAAGGCTGACACCAGCGGTGAGGATGGCTGTGAGCCGGGACACCCGCGGCTTGTTCCTATCTGGGAGGGCAGACCAAGCAGCTGCTGCACATGTCACAGCTGGAAGGAAGATTTATGTTGGCACATCTGTAGGAAAAATATTTAAAGAGAAGGGGAGAACAATTCTAACGTTTCCCGTCTGTTTTTCCGTACCTCCAGTTCTACACCTCCCACCCTGGAGGACCCTGAGCCTCCTGGACACCCACCTTGCAAACCCAGGGCCTTTTGTTTGGGTCTGCAAGAGGCGACCGAAGGGTCAGACCCAGAGCTCTGATCTGAGTGGGAGGAACGCACCCTTTCCCCACTCCCTGAAGGGGCTGCTATCTGGATAGGAGAGGATCTTTACTTAGATAGATGGAGAAAGGGGCTGGGAGAAGCTGAGGGAGGTAGATCAGGGTAAGGAGTTGTCCCTCATCTTTGGAGCTGAAGGGGAGGAAAGGAAAGAACCCTGTGGACCCACTCTGGGCCCTGAGTGCCTAAAAGCTTAGAATGCTCGAGTTGGAAGGAGACTTTGACATGTCATTGGGTGGGCAGGCCTCGAGCTAGAGAATGTGGACCTGACCAATGAACACCCCCCCACCCAGTTTAATCCGTTGGGGAGGGACAAGGGGAGGTGGAGATGGTCATCTGATGAGATCATAATATCATAGGCTCTGAGCTGGAAGGGACCTCAGACGCCATCTAGGCCACCCCCCCCCCATTTGACAGATGAGGAAACTGAGGCTCCAAGAGGAGACAACTTGCCCAGAGTCACAGGTAGTAACTGGAAGAGCCAGGACTCAGCCCAGGTCCTCTAACGAGGTCTCTCCTGTTTTCTCCCATACTACTGACATTCTGCTAGGTCTCCCCTTTAGCCCTTTAGGCCTCAGTCCAGCCATCCATTCCCCCCATTTTACACAGGAGAAAACGGAATCCCAGGGAAGGGAAGTGATTTACTCTTACCCAACATGGGGTAATTGATGGCAGAGCCAGGACTGGAATCTAGGTCTCCTGGCTTCTGGTTCCCTGCTCAGTCTTACTACAATTCAAGTCAAATCAATTCAATAGCTTCTTGCTGGTGCCTCTAACTGGTATCCAGCCATGTGCTGGGAATGCCAAAATTAAAGATGACCTGGAGTCTGTCCTCAGGTAGCTGACAGTCTCATGCCCTGGATGCTTTGGGAACAAGACCTGTGTTCGAATTCTGGCTTTGACACTTACCTGCCCATGTGGCCTTGGCCAAGTCACTCTCTTAGTCTCAGCATTTTCATCTTTAAAACGTAGAGATCAGCCTACATGACTTCTAAGACCCCTTGCAGCCATAGATCTAGGATCCTATGAAAAAAGGCAGGGAGACCCTCTGTTGAGGGACCCTGATGAAGATAATCAACAAGCTTTTATTGAGCATTTTCTATGTTCCAGGCCCTTGCCTGGAGCTGAGAATGGTGATGACGATGGTGATGATGGTGATGATGATGGTGGTGATGGTGGTGATGGTGGTGATGGTGGTGATGATGATGGTGATGAAGAAGAAGATGATGATGGTGATGACAAACCTGTGCTGAGTGCTTTACAAATAGCATCTTTTTGTCCCTGTGGCACCCTGGGAGGTGGATGCTCTTATGATCCCCATTTTACAGATAAGCAAACTGGAGAAAGACAAAAGTGAAAGCCTCTGTCCTCAAGCTTACATTGTGTTCCAGAGACACCTGGAGGTGCACTTATACATAAATACACAGAGAGAGAGAACAAAGGGAAGTTAAGTTTACATAGCGATTTACAAATATCTCACTTGAGACAATATAGTAGGTGCTATTATTATCTCCTACAGCTGAGGAAACTGAGGCAGAGAGCAGTTAAGTGACTTGATCAAGGTCACACAATTAGCAAGTGTCTGTAGCTAGGTCTTCCTGGCTCCAGATCCAGGGCTCTATCCACCTAGTGACTAGTCTAGGGTCACCTAGCTAGGCCTTCCCAGTTCCAAGTCCAGTTCAATCACTACGTCCTGCTGCTTCTCTCTGGTAGGGCCTCTCCCAATGCAGGTTGATGTATGTCCTGAGGTTCCCAGCACACCAGTGCTGAGATCAGGCCAGACTCTTAGAGGAAAATGGGGATGTGGAGTGAAGGGGATTGTTGGGAGGGAGGAGGGAGTGGAACAGTTCTCTAAGCTCCTAGGGAGCCCCCAAAGGAGAAGGAACAAGACCATCACACCCCAGCCAAGGAAAAAGAGCATCTCCCATCACTAGCAGTGCTCGTGCCCCCTGGCTGCCCCCTCCTCATCAAGGAATACTCTTTTCAAAACTTGGGAAGCTGAGTTCTCTGCTGGATTTTGGCTGCTGGAACCAGTGGGGGAGGGGGAGAAAAGGAAAGAAGGAGAAGGGGGAGCCAGAGAGGGGGTGGGGCAAACATGGAGCCCCGGTCTGAAGGCCCAGCTCCTAGAGCTGTTTCCCTGGAACTGAGGCCCTAGGGGACCTGGCCCCCAACACCGGGGAAAAGGCCTTCTCAGGCCTGGGAGGGTGGGGGTGGGGAGCCTAATTGGAAAGTCCTTATCTCCTGAGAAGAAGCTGCTGGAGGAATACCTTAACATCTGACTCACCAGCCTTCTATCTGCTCCCTCCCCTCCCGGATCCCAGGCTTAGCCTGATAAGGGAGATCCAGGAGGAAAATTGGGTAAGAAACTCCAGCTATGGACTGTAAGTGAGACTGGGGGCTACTCTGAGAGTATAAACAGCATGGCTGCGTCCACAGGCCAAATGCAAGAAGGGGATGAGCTCTGGGGTTAGGGGAAGAGGTGCACACAGTGTGTGAACAGATGTCACCATTACTCAAATGAAAACATTCACACATGTTTCTCGGCAGAGGGCAGAAATGAAAATCCTGGCTTCTCCAGGGAGCCCCTGACCTCCTCCTCCTCTGGCCTTCATCCTCTCCTTTCCGGGGCTACTTGGGCAAGAGTTATACCTATAACCACCAACCCTCAGAGCAGGGAATTAATTTCTGGAATTATGGGGTGCACACTAAGAATATTAATGGGAGGTCATAGCAAGGTCACAGGGCTGGGATTGGAGAGATCTGCATTCCAATTGCTGAAGCAGCTGGTTCTGTATCTTTGAATAAGTGACCTGACCTTTGTGGGCCTTGGTTTCCTCATCTGTCAAATGGGAATTCCTGTAAAGATCATAAGGGTGGTGAAAGTAACTTGAGAAATCAAAGGGGATTACTGGGGGAGACGTGGCTAGACAGCCATTGGTCAGAAAAAGATCTGGGGATTTTAGTAGACCACAAACTCAGTATGTCAGTACAGGGAAATGGTAGCCATGAAAGCCAATGGGATCCTGGGTCACATTAAGAGAGGCAGAACTTCAGGAGTCTCGTTCTGCTCTGCCTTTGTCTAATCACAGTTCCAGGTGCTCAAGATAGAAGGAATGTGATAGTTTGGGAGAGCATCCAAAAGAGAGCCCAACTAGAATCAGGAAAGATCTCAAGGTCGAGCCATAATCAGAACTGAGCAAAGAACCAGGAGTGTTAATCCTGGAGAGAAGACTTCAGTGAGATAAAACAGCCATTCTCTTATCTGAAGGGCAGTTATGGAGAAGAGGGATGAGCTCTGTTCTGTTCAGCCTCAGAGGGCAGAATCAGAAGCATGGGGGGAGATTGCAAAGAGTCAGGCTTGGGCAAGATGGACTTTTTAGCAACTAGAGCTTTCTACAGTAGAAGATAGTAGGATTCTCCTCCCTGGAGATCTTTGGTCAGAGGCTGGTTGACCACTCCTCAGATATGTTGTAAAGGGGCTACTTCTTCAGATATAGGTCAGGTGCGGCAGCCATTGAGCTCCCTTCTGATTTTCAAATTCTGTGATTCTGATTTTGTAGTTTCGTTATAGTTGTGGCTGCTGGGAAGGGAGCCTCGTAGTGCCTGGCCAGACTCAGGCAGTCATGGCTAAGGAGTCCCTTGGCCTGGCTCTCTGGCTTAGGAGTTGTAGCCCAACTACAGTTACAGGGTGTTCTGGGGTTTTGGATCTCTGTGCTCTAGTAGAGTCAACTGAAGGAACTGGGGATGTTTAGCATGAAAAAGAGAAGACTGGGGGGAAGGGAGGGAGTATGGCTGCTGCGTTTGAGTATCTGAAAGGTTGACCAGTGGGAGAAGGATTGGGTATGTCCAACTTGATAGAGAAGAATAAGGAGCAAAGAACTAAGCCATATTTCAGTTCAGCGTTAGTCAGAACTTCTTCATAATTGTTCAAAATGGTATTTAGAGGCAGCTGGTTGCTCAGTGGATAGCAAACTGGGCCTGTTGTCAGAAGACCTGAGTTCAAGTCCAGCCACAGACACTTTCTAGCTGTGCGACCCTGGACAATCCCTGTTTGCCTCAGTTTCCCTTTCTGTAAAATGAGCTGGAGAAGGAAATGGCAAACTACTCCAGTGTCTTTGCCAAGAAAACCCCAAATGGGGTCACCAAGGGTCAGACATGGCTAAAATGGCACAACAGCAACCTACCTGGAATGGGCTGTCTTGTGATAAAATGGGCTCCCTATCACTACAAGTCTGGGTGACTACTCACAAGAAGGGTGTTGAAAGGATTCTTGGTTAGGTACTTCAGATCTGATGCTGGCTGAAGTCATGGCATCATAGTCCTGAAGCTAGAAGTGCCCGAGAAATCATATAGTCCAAACTTTCATTTTACAGATAAGGAAACTGAGGCTCAGAGGGGTCAAGTGAATTCTCCACAGTCACACTGACAATAAGTAGCAGAACCAGGATTCAAAACTGGGACCTCTGACCCCAATATTACCCTTTACTGATTTGCAGAACGTCAGACAAGACTTAGAGTTTAGTCTCCTCATCAGCAAAACAGGGACACCATCACCAGGAAATAAAAAGTGTTAATTATTAGTGCCATTATTCCTTCAACTCCTATCTCAGGAGTCTCTGCCTGCATGCATAAACTGCATGTATTATTTACCCTCTTGGGAGGGAGGAAGGGAGGAAGAGAATTTGGAACTCAAAACTTTAAAAAGAAGAATGTTAAAAATTGGTTTTATGTGTAATTGGGGAAGAATAAAATATAATTTTAATAAAGAAGTCTCCTTATGCTTCTTTCTGTTATTATATCAGCTTCTCACATATCAAAAAGATGAGGCCAAGGGGGTGGGGGGTGGAGGACTGTTCCAATGGCTTGACTTCTCATCTAGTAGATAAGACTTTCTATGAGTAATAATCACAGGACCTCAGAATTGGAAGACACCTCAGAGAGACCCTAAGCCATGCCCTCTAGCTCTGCATCAGACTTTGCTTCAAGGACGCTAGTAGCAAATAAGAAGGTGTTCAACAATTAGGGAATGACTGAACAAGTTATGTTCATGTTATACGAATGGGGTGGAATACTATTGTTCTGTAAGAAATGGTGAAAGGGATGGTTTTAGATAAACATGAGAAGATTTTGTATGATTTGATGAAGAGTGAGGTGAACAGAACCAGGAGAACATTTTATCCAATAACGACAATATTGTAAAGATATACAGATACAAAGATATTGACAGACTTAAAAACTCTGATCAGTGCAATGACCAACTATGATTCCAAAGGACTTAAGATGAAACATCTACCCAACTCTGCATAGATGATGGAAACATAATTTTGTGGACAAGGCCATTGGTAGAATTTTGTTTGCTTAACTATAAAGCTTGTGATGGAGTTTGTTTTTCCCAATGGAAGAGAGGGAAGTGGGAGGAAAAGAGGGGAGATTTTTGACTGAGAAAAATAAAATTGAATTAAAAAAAAGATCACAGGGGTGGCTAGGTGGCGTACTGAGTAGAGCGTCGGCCCTGGAGTCAGAAGGACCTGAGTTCGGATCCAACCTCAGACACTTAACGTACACACAAACAATACCTAGCCATGTGACCTTGGGCAAGTTACTTAACCCCAATTGCCCTCCAAAAAAAAAAAAAAAAAGAAAAAAAAAGATCACAAGTGAATGAGAACCCAAGATCTCCCAAGGCAATCCATTCTGCTTTTCTATAACTCTAACTGTTAAAAGTCTTTTTTTTCCTAACATTGAGCCGAAATTTGCTACCTGTTACTACTAATTCTTCTATCTTGGGTCAAGCAGAATAAATCTTGAAATGTTCCAATGTTCCATATTCCTTCAAATTTCAAACAGCTATCATGTCCAATTTCCTCCCAGTCTTCTCTTCTCCATGATCCACACCCCCAGTTCTTTCAATCTTCATAAGGCATGAGCTCCAGGGCCATTCCCAATCTTTATTGTTCTTTTCTGGACTTTCTTCAACTTATCAACTTTTCTTACATTCAATGCTTAGAACTAAACATAATATTCCAGGTGTGATCAGGCCAGGGCAGACTAAAGTGGAGCTTTCATCTCCCTAGTCCTCAAGATGATACATATCAATACAACCAAAGGTCACTACATCAGCTTTCTTGCCTGCCTTAACAGACTATTAATTGGTAATGAACTTGAAGTTCACTAAAACCCAGAAATATTTTCCATCTGAACTGCTGCCTAGCCATGTTTCCCTTATCCTGTACTACTAAAATTGATTCTTTGCACCTAGGTGTTGGACTTTACATTTAAACTTATTCAATTTCATTTTATTCATTTCCACCCAATATTTTCACCTAGTTGTTATGGTTGTTCAATATTTGTCTCTTCATGAACCCATTTGGGGTTTTCTTGGCAAAGATACTGGAGTGGTTTGCCACTTCCTTCTCCAGGTCATTTTACAGATGAGGAAACTGAGGCAAACAGGGTTAAGTAACTTGCCCAAAGTCACACAGCTAGTCAGAGTCTGAGGCCAAATTTGAATTCATGAAGATGAGTCTTCCTGACTCCAGGCCTAGTGTTCCATCTACTGTACCACCTAGCTGCCCCTCTTACTTATAGGAACCTCTTTGGATCTTGACTCTACCCTCCAATGAATTGTTTATCTATCCCAACTTTGTGTTATCTGAAAATATGATAATCATTCCATTAATTAGCCCAAGGCCATACCAAGAACCTGGTCTAGGCACTATATTAAAATAGAGTTCTTGGCTCCCTCCACAGATTTTGTACTGAGACTTGTCTGTTTTTCTCCTTTCCCCCTATCACTCCTGAATTTGTATCATACTTGTCTATAGGCCTGTCATATCCTCTCTCTCCCATTATGGTCCCTGAGGCAAGGAGACCATAAATTGCTACATCCTTTATAAAAGTAAACATTTTTCACCTGTGTATCCCCAAGAACCTGGTCCATAGCAGGAACTGAATTGGCTTGTATAGTTGCTTCTGGTAGACAATGACCTTCTGTCTTCTTTTCCCTTCCTCCCTCTGCCAGCACTTCCCAGAGCACCTGGAGCACTTCTCCGAAAACATGGAGGATTTCTCCAATGACCTCTTCAGCAGCTTCTTTGATGACCCCATCCTGGCTGAGAAGAACCCATTGTTGGACATGGAGTTAGATCCGCCCACCCCGGGCATCCAGGCGGAGCACAGTTACTCCCTGAGTGGTGACTCAGCCCCCCAGAGTCCCCTCATCCCAGTCAAGACAGAGGACAGTCCAAGAGGTGAGTACTGTAGAGGAGGAGAGGAGAGGTCAGGGCAGAGAAGGCGAAGGCTCCCCAGAGAGAGGACTCAGAAGATGACAGATTTGGAATTCAGGTCTTTTCCCTACCTGTAAAATGAGTTAGATTAGATCAGATGGCCTGATGTTCCTTCCAGCTCTAACCTACGACCCTATGACATTACTATTCAAACATATCTTGTTTATGGGTCTCATCTGTAAAATGGGACTCCATGGGCCTCGGTTTCCTCATCTATAAAATGAAGGGGCTGAACTAGATGGGTTCTGAGGTTCCTTTGAGTCCATGAAGAAGTCTATGATTCAACACCCTCCCCAAGTTGCAGGTAGTCTTTCCCTCCTCAAGCAATGAGATAATATTATTACCAACCTTAAGCTTGATATAAATGCTGGTGATGGCTATTGCCTTATATTTACTTATCTGTACTCCTTGAGAGCAGGGACCATCTCATTTTTTGCTTTTGTATACCCAGTGCCCTATGCATAGTAGGTGATTTATTGATGTCTGTTAAATTGAGTGCCCTGCACAGGTGTTTGTTTTTAATGCCCTGCCCTGGGGCCTGGGGTAGGTTAAACAAAGCTATAACTAATTCTCTGAGCAGTTAGTTAAATGGGCATATTCATGAAGCCTCTACTATGTGTAGGTACTGGCACTTGGGGCAAAGTTTTTGGGAAAAGGGGGGTTGGCCTAGGCAGACCCTAGAGGTCACCGAATCCAATACCTTTATTTTATCAATGAGGAAACTGAGATCCATCATAGTGAATTGACATGTCATACAGCTGGTCTAGAATGGAATTCTTCCTGACCCAAGACTCAGCACTCTCTCCACCATGCCACACAGATAATAGGAACTGGGCCATTGTCCTAGAAGGGCCAGCTTACCTTCTCTCATACTTCCCCTGCCCCAAACATGGTGCCTTTGGCCATTCCTGGGGCTCACCTTCCCCTACAACTCCTCTGAACAAAAGGCTAGTTGTCCTGGGATGGCTCTGGGAAGGAAATGTTTCCCCCACATGTTGGTAACTGGGGCAGAGCCTCACCTGCCCCACCCTACTTATGGCTTTGGGTGGCAGGAAAGCCTACTGGTTTTCCATGATCATCTGAGGTTTTCCAGTTCAGCAGGCTCCCCCATTTGACTTCTGCCTAGCTCTGAGAACTCCCTCAGATCTCTTCCTCCATGCCCTCCATGCAGGAAGGGACCACTGCCCCCCGATCTGGGAAGCTATGGGCAGGGGCAGGGGTGTAGCCCATCCTGTGGCTTGTTCCAACCCACTACAAACTTTCTGCTCCCCAGCCTTCACCCAGCCCAGCCCAGCCAGGCTCCATTTACTACTCAGCCTGCCCCACACAGCTCCTATTTTTAAAGTAATTTGTTTGTGGGCACCTTGCAGGGGGCAGCTTCCTGGAGGTGGCCTGGACCAAACCCTGTAATTTAGGAGAGCACATGGGTGTCCCTGGAGCTCTTGGGCAGCCTGTGGCTGTTCTACCTTCCACCAATCCCTCCAGGAAGAGCCCAGGGTTGGGTGGAGGGGGATACAGGGCAGGGCGAGGCAAGCAGCTCTCAGCCAACCCGGCCCATCACTTCTCCAGGCCCCAGGGGCCAAGGACCCAAGTCACAGTTGCTGACCCCTTCCTTCCCAAAATGCAAGTGCAAAACCTCTCACCAATGAAGGTCAAGCTGGTCTCAGAAGAAATGCCAGGCTAGATCCCTAGAGGAGCTTTCCTGAGACCTCCTCACCTATGTGTTATAAGAAATGCTGTGCTCTGAGACTTTTACATTCAGCAGGAGCCCTGTTTAACTTCTGACTAGGAAAAAGACCAGGAAGGAGAAGGAAAAAGACCACAGAATCATAGACCTAGAATTCAAGGGGCCTCTGAGGCCATCGGTTTCAACTCCCATATTTCAAAGACAGACCATGTACCTCCACTGGGGCTCCCCAGGGACTGGGGAAAAGTGGAGAAGGACCCAGAAGGCACAGAAGGAGAGCCCATGTGGAGCTCAGCTCTGCTACTCAGGATCAGTGCAGCCCTAGGCAAACTGCCTTGTTTCTCTGGACCTCAGTTTCCTTATCTGTAAAATAAGAGATTTATACTCAACAGCCTCTAAAGCTATATCCTTTTAATACTTTACAGTATATAGTAAATATTATATAGCATATAGAAAATATGGTATAGTAAATAGTAAATATAGTATAATGCAGTCTATAGTAAATATAGTAGAGTCTACAGTAAATATATAGTATAGTATATACTCTATAGTAAGTATATATAGTATAGTCTATAGTAAATATAGTATAGTCTATAGTAAATGTATAGTATACTATATAGTCTATAGTAAATATAGTATAATATAGTATATAGCATAGTATAATATATAGTCTATAGTAAATATAATATATAGTATATAATCTATAGTAAATATAGTATATAGTAAAAATATAGTATAATATAGTATTAGTAAGGTATATAGTCTATAGTAAATATGATATAGTATATAGCCTATAGTATAATAGAGTATTTTGTAAATATAGCATAGTATATAGTAAAGTCTGTAGTCTATAGTAAATATAACAGTATATAGTCTAAAATGGTCTATAATAAATATAGCACAGTATGTAGTAAATATTGTATAGTATCATATAGTCTATGTTAATATAACGTAGTATATAGTCTACAATTTAATATATAGTCTATGCTAATATAGCATAGTATATAGTGAATAGTAAATATATAGTAAAGTAGGAGTTATTTTTGAGGTGTGAGGGGTTGGACAGGAGCAGAAGCAATTCTCAAGAGAAATTGTTTCTATCAGTTCAGACTCTATTTCCTCCCTCAGAAAAACACCAAAACTCATGGTTCTAAAACCCTGAACAAATGCCACCCTCTGCACCGCTTTCCAAATAGCCATGCAGCCATTTCAACGATTTGGTTCATGCTGAAGACCTGTTCATGCAGTCCTGGAAGGGACCTTAGACCATCGAGGCCAGTAGTTCTTAACCCTTTTTCTGTCCCTTTGGCAGCAATAAGCTTATTGAAGCTTAGAGACCCCTGCTCAGAATCCTGTTTTGAAATTAATAAAATAAAATACCTGGGACGACAAAGCAAACCAACTATACTGAAATGCAGTCAGCAAAGTATTTAAAAGTTCACAGACTCCAGGTTAAGAACTCCTGCTGTAATCCTTTCGTTGAGTGAAGGAACTGAGATCCAGAGTAGGAGTGGCTTGTCCAAGATCCTAGAGCCAGAAAGTACAAAAGTACGAATTGGAAGCCAGGACTTTGAGAGTGAATATGGCCATCTTTCCGAGGTACCATGCAATACATCACTGGTCATGGGGGGAGGTGATGGAGCTAGTTCCACTTCCATATACCTATAGATTTATCTCCAAAAATATGTTTTGTAGAAAATACTTTCAGAAGTCAAGCACTCCCAGCCCCACAAAAATTACTGCTCCCCCCTCCACCCCCAGCTTTTCTGCCAATAAATAAGAAATCTTGTTTCCACAACGCAGACAGAGCCAAGGCCAGCAAGTGTCCTACAGACAGAGGAGGGTGGTACTCTCCATCAGGCATTAGCAGGGGCTGAGTTCTGGGGGCTAGACCCACTCCTTGCATACAGTACTCAGGAAGACTGACCTCACCGTTCATGTACTCCCTCCCCTCTGTCCTCTATGGCAATACACCTCCTTCAGTGGGGGATAAGAAAGGGGAGTGGCTAGTCAGGAACTGCCCACACCTCCTCAATGGCCCAAGGTCTTCCAGGGGGCTCAATATGGGCTCTCCTTCTGTACCCTGCAATCTTTCTCACCTGGTCCCTAAGGCACCCAGTGAAAGAATATAATGATTTCCCAGTCGTCTGCTTTGACACAGTCCCTCCTTCCCACCTTTGGCTGTTGGGTGGTTCAGTGGATAGATCACAGGCCCCGAGTTAGAAAGCTATGAGTTCAAACCCAGTCTCAGACACTTCAGACTGTGTGACCCTGGGCAAGTCACCTCACCTCTGCTTGCCTCCATTTCCTCATCTGTAAGATGGGGATAATAATAGCACCTACCTATAGGGGTTGTTGTGTGGGTCAAATGAGATAATACCTATACAGTGTCTGGCACATAATAAGCACTATGTAATGTTAGCTGCTGTCATTATCATTCTCCAAGTGCAAAAATGTGAGATTTGGATCAGAGAAATTCTGAAGCCCCACATGGCTCAATAATCTCATTTTCCTTCTCCTGCCTTGGTTTTCCTTCTCTGTAAAATGGGAGGGTTGAACTGGTGACCTCTGAGAATCGTAGGATCATCTAGTATACTATATAATTTATATACTATATAGTATTTGGAGCTGGAGGTGGTCTCACAGGCCATCTAGTCTGACCTCCTTATTTTTACAAATGAGAAAACTGAGGCCAGGGAAGATCAAATGACTTGCCCAAAGTCACACAGATAATAACTGACAGCTGGGATTTGAACCCAGTCTTCTGGATGCCTTGGGTGGCCCGAGAGAGACAGACAGACAAGATAGACAGACAGACAAACAGACCAGCAGACAGACAGAGACAGAGAGGAGACAGACAGACAGACAGACAGATAGAGACAGAGAGAGTATAATCACTCCTCATATCTCGAGTAAGGGATGCATGGTGGACTGGCCCTTGCTATCATGAAGGTGGGATGTCTCAGGATAATAAACATTTTGTAGTAGAAAAAGCACTGAGCCTATATCCATCCCTGAATATCAGGTATGACCTTGCACAAGTCACTTCCACTTCTATGCCTCAGTTTCTCTATCTGTTAAGGGAAGATAGGGGTCAGGCAGCATACTCTCCAAGGTGCCTTTTGGCTCTAAATCCCACCAAACCCTTTCTCCCCAGAGCTGGAGCATGGTGCGTGGGCCCTGGGACATAAGCTGTGTGCCATCATGGTGAAACAGGAGCAGAACCCGGGGCCTGAGCTGCCTGGAGACCAGCTGGCAGCCCCCTCCCCCGTTGTGGTCCCAGGCCCAATCAGTACCACCTCTACCGACATGCCGATGTTTAACCTTGGCCCGCTCTCCCGGCTGCCTGTCCCCCACGAGGTGAGCCCTGGCTTCTGGGCATCTTCCCAGGCCCCAAATGCTGGGGGAGAGAGGTATTTGTTTGTGTGTGTGTGTCATGGCGGGGTAAGAAGGGGACTGTGAACAGTGACCTGGCCTGGGAGGGAGGTGGGAGGCTGGGGTTCAGGTCCATGCTCCAACACTTGTTTAACATTCTAAAGGTCATCTAGTACTCCATGATCCTGTGACAAAGCCTCATTTTACAAATGTGGAAACAGAGACTCAGCTAAAGGAGGATGGAGTTAGGAGGCAGCCCCAGACCTCCTGACTCAAAGCCCAGCACTCTTCCTCCTCAGGGGCCTCGTTTTTCCTCTTCTGTAAATTGGGAGCTAAAAATAGACAAGATTGCTCAGGTCCAGCCTGGCTTAAGTAACCTGTGGTTCTTATGAGGAGGGGTGATCTCTAAGGCTTTCTGGATTAGTACCCCAGATTTAGAGCAACCTTAGAGGCCTTCTACTGTAATTCCCAGAGAGAAGGAACTTGCCCAGGGTTATACAGGTAGTCAATACCAGGGTAGGATTAGAACCCAGGTCCTCTGACCTTCTAATTCTGGGCTCTCTCCATTGCCTCTTCTAAGGGCCTTCATGTTCTCTAATTTTCTGATTCTTGAACCTCGGGCAAGTCAACTTCCCTTCTCTGATCCCTGGTTTTCTCGTCTGTAAAAGGTGATAATTCTCCCCCATAGGGTTGCTGTGAGGAAAGCGCTTTCTGGACTGTAAAGCACTTTGGAAAAGTGAGCTTTGAATATCGTTGCTAGAGAAAGCAAGGTTCTGTGTGTGCTTTGGGGCAACAGGAAAAAGATCTTGGAAACTGAGAGGAAATGGTCTCTTGGAACACCTTTCCAAGCCCTGAGCTCTGGAAAATGCATCAGAGGCTGAGAAGGCCAGGCAGGGTAATTGAGGACAGTTAGGAAGCGCTTTAAAGGTTGCAGGACAGTTAATATCCATGACCTCATTTGAGCCTCTAGACAACCCTTTGAGATAGCAGCCGTTATTATCAGCCTCATCTCCATTCCACAGATGAGGAACCTGGGGTGTGGTACAGTGGGCACAGGATTTGGAGTCAAAGGACCTGGGCTCAGATTCCAGCCCTGCCTTTACTTTTAGAACCTTGGGCAAAGCACTTCTCCAATCTGGAAGGGCCTCAGTTTCCTCATCTGCAAAATATAGGGGTTGAATTTGACGGACTCTGAAGGTCCCGCCCAGGTCTAAATTAATGACCACAGCAAGAGGGACTGGCTCAAGGTCACACTTGTTTTTTATAATCAACCATCATCTATTAAGCACTAATTGTGAGCCAGCTGGTGCTGAGCCTCAGATCGGGTGCCAAAGGTAAAGTGTTTGTTACTAGGACTCACATTAACCTCACTCAATCCCCAGAACAACCCTATGAGGTAAGCATAGAAGTAATATTATCTCCATTTTATAGATGAGAAAACTGAGACTCAGAAGGGTGGAATGTTTCTTCCCAGGGTTTTCCCCCAGGGTCCCTTGTAAGGGATCTCTTATGGCTCATCATTTTGTGGATCAGAATTTTCATAGCTTTCAAAGTTGTTTGACTTAACGATGTTGTTACCATGTAAAACGTTCTCCTGGTGCTGCTGCCTTCACTCTGCATCAGTTCATCCCCTTCATCATTTCTCACAGCACAATAATATTCCATTATAAGTATGCCCAAAGGACTACGAAACTCTGCATACCCTGTGATCCAGCAATAACACTTCTAGGTCTATAACCCAAAGATATTAAAAAGGGGGAAAGGACCTATTTGTACAAAACTATTGATAGCAGCCCTTTTTGTGGTGGTTAAGAGTTGGAAATTAAAGGGACACCCATCAATTGGGGAATGGCTAAACAAGCTGTGGTATATGGTTGTGATGGAATACTAATGTGCTACAAGAAATGACAAGCAGGACGATTTCATAAAAACTTGGAAAGACTTACATGAATTGATGCAAAGTGAAGCAAGCAGAACCAGAAGAACGTTATACACACCAATAGCAACACTGTGTAGTGATGAACTGTGAATGACTTAGTTATTCTCAGCAATACAATGATCTAAGACAATCCCAAAGGACTAATGATGAAGCATCCTATCCGCCTCCAGAAAAAGAACTGATATTGTAGAGCATTCTATTTTTTTAAATTTTTAGTTTTTATCGAATTGATTTGTTTATTTATTTTTAGTTTATAACATTCAGTTCCACAGTCCCTTGAGTTTCAGATTTTCTCCCCCTCCCTCTCCTCGCCCCCAACCCCATCATGGCGGCATGCACTTGAATATAGGATCTACAAATATTTTCACATTAATCATTAGTCAGGTTGTAAAGAAGGATTATCACTGATTGAATGATCAGTGGGAAAGAGGAAACAAAATAAAACAAGAAAAAGAAACACAAGTAGTTTGTTTCAATCTGCATTCAGACTCCACATCTCTTTCTCTGGATGTGGATATCCCTTTCAATCATGAGTCTTTTGGAGTTACATTGCTAAGAGGAGCCCAGTCTATTGAAGTTAGTCATCACACTTACATTGTGTCTGTGATTGTGTACAAAGTTCTCCTGGTTCTGCTCTTCTAGCTCAGCATCAGTTTGTATAAGTCTCTCCAGGTTATTATGAAGTCCGTCTGCTCCTCATTTCTTACAGCACAGTAGTTTTCCATTACATTCATATACCACAACTTGTTCAGCCATTCCCCAATTTATGGGCATCCCCTTGATTTCCAATTCTTTGCCACTACAGAAAGAGTCGCTATATTATTGTACATATGGGTCCTCCTTCCACTTCTCTGATCTCTTTGGGATATAACCCGAGAAGTGATATTGCTGGGTCAAAGGGTGTGCACTTATTTATAACCCTTTGGGCATAGTTCCAGATTGCTTTCCAGAATGGTTGGATCAGTTCACAACTCCACCAACAATGTATAATTTTCCTGTTTTGTCATCTTAGCCAATCAAGCATTCTATTTTTCAATTTCTTTCTTTCATTCTTTGCCTTTTGTTCAAATCTTCTTGTATATAATGAAATGTTTTACATGATTGCATATGAATAATCTATATGTTACTAGTTACTGTCTAGGGAAGGAAGGGGGAGGAGAGGGAGGGATGGATAGAATTTGAAACTCAACACTTAAAAAAAAAACCTAAATGTTAAAAAATTGTTTTAACCTATAATTGGTGGAAAATAAAATATATTTTTAAAATTAAAAATATTCCATCATATTCATATATCCTGACTTGTTTGGCCATTCCTTAATTGATGGGAACCCCCTTAGTTTTCAGTTTTTTGCCACCACAAAAATGAACTGCTACAAATATTATATATATATATATAATATATATATACACACACACACACACACACACATATATATATATATATATATATATATATATATATATATATATCAGTCCATTTCCTCTTTCTTTAATCTCCTTGGAGCATAGGCCTAGTAGTGGTATCTCTAGGTCAAAGGATGTGCACAGCTTAGTGACTTTAAGGACATAGTTTCATACTGCTATCCAGAATGGCTATACCAATTGTGCTTGACAAGCAGAGCATTAATGTGCCTGTGGCTACAAAACTTCTCCAACAATTCACCAATCCGGTAGATATGAGGTGGAACCTTAAGAGTTTAATTAATTTGCATTTCTCTTGATTATTACTGATTTGGAGCATGTTTCATATAGCTATTGATAGCTTGGATTTTTTTACTTAGAAAGTTGTCTGTTTATATCCTTGGACCACTTTTCAAATATGAAATAGCTCCCATTCTTATAGATTTAAATAAGTTCCTGGAAATGAGACCCTTATTAGCAAAATTTGCTGCAAGGAATCCCCCCCCCCATTTATCTACTTCTCTTTTAAATCTAGCTGCATTGGTTTTGTTTGTTTAAAAAAAAAAGTGTTAATTTTATTTGATCAGATTGTCCAGAATGCTTTTAATCCATAAAATTAAATACAGAAGATTATAGAGGAAAGCAATTGTATTGAAATGTATCAGGAAACATTTTTAAAATCATGCACCTCAGCTTAAGAACTCTTTATTTTTATTAGTATTTTATTTTTTCCAATTATATGTAAAGACAATTTTTAACATTCATTTTTAATAAAATTTTGAGTTCCAAATTTTCCCCCTTTCTCCTTTCCTTCCTTCTTTTTTCCTTCTTTTTTATTTAGTATTTTATTCTTCCCCAATTACTTATAAAATCAATTTTTAACATTCATTGTTAAAATTTTGAGAACCCCTTTTCTAAGGTCTCTTATGGGACTAAGCATTCATCTTTGAATTAATTTAAATTCTGGCTGGATTTAGTGACAGTGTAAAATTAATTGGCTCCATAATTGGAGGAGCTGAGCTCTAAACCCACCTCTGGCACTTACTACCTGTATGACTTTGGGCAATTCATTTCCCTTTTTAGGTCTCAGTTTTCTAATCTGTAAAATGACAGGGGTTGGGGGTGTCCTAAATGGCTTCTGAGATCTCTCTAAATCTTAGTCTAAGGACCCAGGGGGATTGTGGATAGATCTCAAGGAGTCTGTAAATTTGGATAGGAAAAACATGACATTTATTTCAATATAATTGGTTTCTCGTGTAATCCTATGTTTTTATTTTATGCTTTTAAAAATACGATTCTGAGAAGGGATCCCTAGGCTTCACCAGATGGCTGCCCAAATGGGGTGGGCACAAAAAAAGATTGAGAACGCCTTCTCTGATAGAATTTGAACCCAAAACCTTTTCATCCTTTCAGCTGCTTGCTGAAAGTTCAATGTGCACTCTCTGTTGTACCCTGCCCTGCCCTGAACTCTTCAAGCAAGGGCTAGATAACCATTCAGTTGTGGTAGGAGCTCCCATTTGGGGACAGGACAGACTAAGTGGTCTCAGAGTTCTCCTCCAACTCGGAAATTCTATGATTCAGTAATCCATCTCTGTCACCTGACTGTATGACCTTGGGTAAGTCACTTCCTAGCTTTCTATTTCCTCATCTGTAGGCCCAGACCTCTAAGTTCCTCTCAGTACTTCAGCTTCCCTTTCATTGAACACCCCCACCCCAGCTCCTTGCCAGGGACCAGAACTCTCCATAGACCCTCCATAGATAGCTTCGTGCCATGAGAAACTCATAGTATGGCCCTAAAAACTCAAGGCTAATAGTGCTTTTAAAAAAAAGAGGACCAGAAGGCAGTGCTTAACCCAGATGGTGAAGGTGGGATTTTACCCATCCTCCCTCTGTGCTGGGGACTAGCCTTGCTCCCGCTTCAAACAAAGGCATCTCATCACATCTGAGTCCAGCCTCTTGGGGTGCGGATTCAGAGTGGGTGTTCAGCTGCCAAGGAGCTGAGGTCTGCAGGTGGCCCCCAACGTGCCTCTGTTCCTGGGGGCCTAACAAGGAAGTTGCTTTAGATCTGACTAAATTCGAGCCCCCTCCCTGTGGTTCCACTCCCTGCTGCTCATTAAACTCAGGCCAGATGGAAAGGAAGACAGGACTCCCAGGCTATGTTTGTGCTGGGACTACCCCCCTCACCCCCCATCTCCCCCTTCCAACTACCCATCCTCCCCTCTTTGGGAAGGCTTCAGCTGTGATTTATACAACACCAGGTCTCTTTGTGTCCCAGGCCTGGAGAGCAGAGTGAGGAGAAATGAGGGGAAAGAGGGAAGGAGAAAGGCAAAGGGGGAAAAAGGAGAGGAGGAAAGAGGCAGGGAGAGGAGAAGAAGGGAAATAGGAAAAGGGGAGGAGAGAAGGAGTGAGGAGAGAGAAGGAGGAAGGGAGAGGGAGAGAGGGGAAAAGGAAGGAGAGAGGAAGAGAGACAAAAAGAAGAAGGCAGGGGAGGGGTAAATGAGGCAGGGGGAGAAGGGAGAGAGAAAAGGGGAGGAGGAGGTAATAAGAAAGGAATGGAGGGGAGGGGGAGGGAGAGAAAGAAGAGGAGGGAGGAGGAAAGAGGAAAAGAAGGAAAGTCAAGAAGAGGAAGGGTGGAAGGGGGGAGTTAGAGAGACAGAGTGGGGGGTAGGGCAAAAGGACCAAGAGAGAGGGAGGAGGAAAAGAGGCCAAATAAAGAGGGAGAGGAGGGGGAAAGAAGAGGGGAGAAGGAGTGAAAGGGAGATGGGGGGGGGGGATTGTGGAGAAAGAAGAAAGAAGAAAGAAGGGATGAGGTCAAGGGGCCAGGGAATGGGGGAGAGGAAAGGCAAGGAGAGAGGAGGAGGAAGGAAGAAGAGGGGGGTGGGGGAAGAGGAAGGGAGCCGAGGAGAGAAGAGAGGGGATAAAGTGCTCTTCAGTGAACCCTAAGCCCGAGTTTATCAGAACCATCTGTTGGAGGGGCAGGGGAGCCAGCTGCTTGCTTCTAGCCCTGACTGGAGCCTATCCAAAGAAATGGGACTGCCTCAATGCCCCGAGAAATGAAGGGTCACTCTGTGAGCCCCCAGGCCAGGGTGTACATGGAAGGGAGGGAGGCAGGGGCCATGCACCCCTGCAGGCTCTCTGTCACTCCTCCCAAGAGGAGCTCCTCTCCTGCTTCCCCAAAGATAAGAGCAGGCAGGGTTTGTGAGACTCGGGCTGGGGGCAGGGATGAGGAGGCAGTAATGGCCGGCCCTTGGTGACTAGGAGCAAGTCCCTGGACCTCTGTGAACCTCTGTGTCTTCATCTGTAGAAAACACCTCAGAATTCATGTCAGGGTAATGGTTAACCCTAACTTCCCAGAGTACTGTGAGGAAAACACTTTGTGGACTTGAAAGTGCCAGTGGGAAGAATGCTGTTTCTGCCCTTTGTGTCTATGTGACCTAGCCTCTCTGGGCCTTCGTCTTCTCATCTGTAAAATGAGCACATGGGCTAGGTGACGGAGGCCCCTCGCACCTCTGAATGTACATACACCCCTGGGAGTTTGGAATGGGAGTGATTGCTATTGTCTTTGTTTCTTTCTCAGGCCCCAGCAGAGATGACACAGGCACCTATGATCAAGGCTGAACCCAGAGAGATGAATCATTTCCTTGAAGTGCCTACAGGTAAGGGGTCTGGGGGGGCCCTCAGCAGCCCTGACGCCCTCGACATTCACCACCCTTATTCCCCTATAATCCCCCAACATCTGGACAGTGGCTACAGAAAACCAGCGGCTTACCCATGCCTGCACTGCTCCCTCTCTGGGCCTCGGCTGCTGGCAATCCTTTACTTCCCTCCTGACTCAGCTCAAGCACCACCTTCTGCTGGAGACCTCTGAGTCCCCTCTCCCAAAATTCCCTGGGCCTGCAGCTAGGAAGTTAGTAGCTGTGTGACCCTGGGCAAGTCACTTTACCTTTTCATCTGTAAAATGGGAATAATAGTACCTACCTCCCAGGGTGGTTGTAAGGATCAAATGAAATAATATTGTAGAGCCCTTAGCACAGTGTCTGGTACATAGTGAACATATATAAATGTTAGCTAGTGGTGGTGGTGGTGGCATAATAAAAGGAAGAGCCAGGATTTGAACTGAAGTCCTCAAACTCACCAGTCAGAACTACCAGGGCTATTTTTTTTTCTGAACTGTTCTAAGTCCTTCCTCGAATTTGACGTGCTCTAGACAATTCTAGAATCTCCCACCCTCTCATCTACTGTTGTTCCGTCGTTTTTCTGTTGTGTCTGACCATCCATGACCCCATTTGGGCTTTTCTTGGCAGAGATACTGGAGTGGTCTGCCATTTCCTTCTCCAGCTCATTTTACAGATGAGAAATAGGGTGAAGTGACTTGCCCAGGGTCACACTTAGACAGTGTCTGAGGCGGCATTTGAACTCAGGTCTTCCTGACTCCAGAACCAGTGTTCTGCCTAGCTCCCGCTCATGTACTACTTTTCCCCAGTCCATAGATGTCTTTTCTACACTTTGTCTCTTACTGTTTAACCATTGAAAGAGTCAGGTGAAAGAATAAGCCAGAGAAAGGTCTTCAAAAACATCCCTCACTCAAAAGAAAGTCCTTAGGAGAAGGCATTTCCAGTGGGTGTCTGGGAAAATCCCAGTCCCATCCTGGGTGCCAGCAGCTTAGCTCTGAGCCCTGCTGGGGGTGAGGGAGTTGTATGTTTGAGGGGTTTAGGCTTGATGGCCTGGGGAGTCCTTCTAGCTCTAAAACAATGAGCCTTCACAAATGAAGAAACTGGGGCTGACAAAGGAGGACTGGATGGAGGTCACTTATTCCCTGAGAGTTTAGGAGCCCAGAACTCCCAAACCCCACTCTGCTGCTTGTTCCCCTGGGCACTTGCTAGAGGCTGAGCTCCAGCCCCTACAGGTGGTAAGTGATAGTGCCAGGATTCACAACCAGTTTTCCCTGTATGGATTTTTAGCATTTCTCTTGAATAATCACAGCTCTCATTGAGGAGGCCCTATAATGTTATAATTGGCCAATCGACAAGCATTTCCTCATTGTCCACGATGTGCCAAGAACTGTGCTAAGTGCTGAGACCATCCCTACCAAGGTCACCGAGGTGGTGAGTGGCCTATGACCGGAAAGTCACTGAACTGCATTCTGGGTCTTAAGGCAGTCAGCATGATGTCATCTGCAAACAAGGACAGCTGGAAGACCCTTACATCTTCAGGGAATCACTTGTCCATAAGGGCCTTGCCCAAGACCTCCTCCATGACAAGATCCAGCCCCCTTGGCAAGCACACATTTCCCTGTTTTGTGCCTTAACGTTCAATAATTGGAGAGTTGTTGAACAGAGTTGTCTCTGTGGCCACCTTTGTCAAGGAGTCTTGTATAGTCATGGTCTTTGCAGGAGAGACCTGGCCTTGGGGAAGCCCTTATGGCTGCATTTTTGTCCTACCAATACTGGGCCAGGTCTTGAATCCACTCTCTGTTAGTCAGCTGTATGTGAGCTAGCAAAGAAGGCATCTTCAAGACGTCAGAGAATCACTTGGGAAAGACAATGGGAAATCCATACGGGAGAAGCAATGGAAAGGCCTGTTGTCCAGGCCGTGATATGCTCCAGTGGGACAACCAGTCCACTGAGTCAGCTCCCCAGCACCCATATTGATTCTATCTCCCCCATAGAATGTAAGTTCCTTGAGGGGGAGACCTATTACATTTTGTCTTTACATCCCTCATGCTGGCTATACACTGGGTTCTGAAGGGGGCTCTTCAGGGTACGGGCTATATCATGTTCGTAACACCTAGCATAGACCCTTAATAAATATTTATTGAAAATGGGTCAGTGTTGAACTTGAGAACAGATTCTCCTCTGTTGTGAGCAGTTCCAGAGCCATAACTAGGAATTTTTGTGCCCGTTATAGGTCCTACACACCTGAAACAAATGGTGGGGGAAAGCTGAAGGCTGTGTAATTTTTTTTTTTTGGAGGGCAGTTGGGGTTAAGTGACTTGCCCAAGGTCACACGGCTAGTTTTGCGTTGTATCTGAGGCCAGATTTGAACTCAGGACCTCCTGAATCCAGGGCCAGTGCTCTATTTACTGCACCACCTAGCCAACCCAAAAGGCTTTGTATTTTTTAACTTATTCTTCTTGCTAACTATGAGCTAGGCTCTATTGTTTCAATGCTCCTGAAGACTGTGTGAGTGCCCCCTCTAAATTTAGCTCCCCAGGGCAAAGCTCTGAATGCCCTACCCTAGTTATGTCTCTGGGAAGTTCATTCACTTAGATAAGTGAACCAAAACTTCTTTGAGGTTAGAGCCTCTGGAGCTGGGGTGAGGCCTTTGGTAAAGCTGAGCATGGTCTGTGGTAAACTGGCCCTGAGGAGTTCCTTCTGCAGAACAGAGACATTGGAATGGATGGTCTCCATGAACTCTTCTTGGAGTTTGGGTTGGGCCAGGATCCCAGTAGTTGGGTCCCTACAACATCAGGGCTGGGAGTAGGCTCTCAGTAATCCAGTTTCCCTGCACTCTTCTCAGATGACTTGGTACAGATGCCACCAACGCCCCCCAGCAGCAATGGCAGTGACAGCGATGGATCCCAGAGTCCCCGATCTCTGCCGCCGTCCAGCCCGGCCCGGCCCACGGCTCGTTCATCCGCAGCCATCTCGTCTTCCCCCCTCCTCACTGCCCCACATGTAAGGGTGTAGGCAGTGGAGAACCCTACAGTTGGGGGGAGCTGCCAACAGGGAGCCCAGAATCTTTGGAGGGGGAGGTGTTTGAGTTAAGGGGAGAGCTCCAGGAGCCCAAGTGGAATGAACGTCTTGAATATGAGCCTAGTTTGGGCTTTCAAAGGCAAGGGTAGCTTTCTCTAAGGTCCTTCTCCCCATTCCCCCCAAATCTGTGTCCTCTAGAAGCTCCAGGGAACATCCGGGCCACTGCTCCTGACAGAGGAGGAGAAACGTACTTTGATTGCAGAGGGCTACCCCATCCCCACCAAACTCCCCCTCACCAAAGCTGAGGAGAAGGCCTTAAAGAGGGTCCGGAGGAAAATCAAGAATAAGGTATGGGGTGACTTCAGGCCTGGGGGCCCACCATCGGGAGGAGGAAAGGCACCCGAGGTCACGGTATTCCTGCTCTGACGCTTACTTCCTAAGTGACCCTGGGCCTCAGTTTCCTCATCTCTAAAATGAGAGTGTGGGATTCAGTGGCCTCTAAGATCCTCTGAACCCTGACCAGCCTTCAGGCTGGGGGCTGCCCCTAGTGGGGCTGCATGGAAATGGGGGCTAAGGAGTATCTTGGGCAGCAGCATTCCCCACCCTCACCCTCTTGTGGGTCATTTCCCATCAGATATCTGCTCAGGAGAGTCGTCGGAAGAAGAAGGAATACGTGGAGTGTCTAGAGAAGAAGTAAGGGCCTGAGTTTCTTTTTATTCCCTTTAACTTTTCAACAAGGAGGGAGATGAGAAGTAAAGACAATAGATTTTTGTTCACTGAAAAATACCATTGCTGGTTTTTAAAAGAAACAAGGGCCCTTCAGAAAGGGAGTCCCTCCCTGCTGGGGCTGTGTACTCTTACCCAGGGCCACCAGAGGTCAGAGGTGGGATCAGGGGCAATCTGGGAGGGGTAGGGTAAGAAGGAGCCAGGATGAGAAGGGGAAGGAGGGGAAACCTAGTGGAAGGGGAGCCTCCAGGGGAGAGAAGAGCAGGGATGGGCGGCCCCAAGGGGGCAGGAGCCATGGCCCCAGTGGGGTTCTCCCCTCCCTCTCCCCACCCCAACTCTGAATCTGGTGTCCACTTGACCCCAACAGAGTAGAGACATTCACATCAGAGAATAATGAGCTCTGGAAGAAGGTGGAAACCCTGGAAAATGCCAACAGGTAAGCAGTGCCCCTACCTGGCCTTGGCCCCGGCGCCACTGTGGCTCCCCAGGCTGGGCCTGACTTGGTCACAGCCTTCAGTGGGGGGCACACATTGTGGCGCTGAGTTCCTTAGGAGGCAGTGTGGAACAGTGGGTAGATCATTGGGCTTGGAGCCTGCAAGACCTGTTCAAATCCTGTTGGTAGAGTAGTTGGACAAGCTTCTCTTCCTAACCTTCTGTCTCCTCAGCAGTAAAGTGGGGACGATAATGGCACCTTTGTGGTTGTTCAGTCATTTTCCAGTTGGATCCAACTCTTTGTGACTCCATTTGGGGTTTTCTTGCCAGAGATACTGGAGTGGTTGGCCATTTCCTTCTCTAGCTCATTTTACAGATGGGGAAACTGAGGCAGACAGGGTTAAGTGACTTGACCACGGTCACATAGCTAGTACGTGTCTGAGGTCACACTTGAACTCAGGTCTTTCTGACATATGTGTTAATTATTATTATTAGGCCACCTTGGGACTGGCTAAGTCACAGAATGGGGAATATGGTAAAGCAATGTGAGGAGGCAGAAACAGCAGGGCTGGAACCCTGTCTCTGCCCCCACGTAGCCATGTGCCCCCTCCTCATCTTGGATGGGACAGGGCTGGGTTCTAAGAGGTCAGCCCCAGGTGCTGTCTCGGCTCAGGAGTCGGGAGTCTGGGGTCTCATCACTCTTTACGCTGCCTAGTGGGTGACTCCCCCCCGCTGGACCTCAGTTTCCCCCTCTGTCCAACAAGGGTCTTGGACATCCCAGGGACCCTGGGGGAGTCTGGACCAGGGATACCAAGGTGTGAGCCTCCCTCTCCCCCTTCTCCCAGAGTGGTCAGCTCCACCTTCTGCCAGGGCTGTCACTACTCGGGGAAGGGGGAAAGGGAGAGGGACGCCTGGGAACAGCTCCCACTGTCCTGGAGTCCCACGTCTGGCTCAGTCCCAGGGCAGGAAGCACATTGCTGGACTGTGCTGCCACCTGCTGGACATTTTGGGAATTTCAGCACCGCCTGTCCACAGCCAAGCTGGGAAGGGCAAAGCCTTCTGCACCAGCTCCAGCCAAGTCACAGATGAGGAAAATGAGGCTCGGGATAGTGATTTGCCTAAGGTTTTCTGTCCAATCCTTCATCGTGGCCCTTCAAATATTCATCGTGTTCAGCTCTTCATAACCCCTCTTGGGGTTTGGCAGAAATACTGGAATAGTTTGCTGTTTCCTTCTCCAGTTCATTTTACTGAGGGAAACTGAGGCAAACAAGGTGAAGTGACTTGCCCAGGGTCACACAGCTAGTTAAGTGTCTGGGTTAGAATTTGAGGTCTGGCCTTCCTGACTCCAGACCCAGGACTCTCTCCACTGAGCCATCTAGCTGCCCCTAAGTAGCAGTATTTAAACTCAGGTCCTTGGACACAGGTAAGCTACATATGGGATATCCCTGCTACTGAGGTCAGGAAGTCCTGAATTCAAATCCTGCCTCAGACAGGGAGGGATTGGAAGCGGCAGAAGGTCATGCCCCCACCGTAAGATTTCAGAAATGATCTAGGTGGAGACTGAGGAGTTGGACATTGAAGGAGCCAAGGAAGAGTTAACCCTTTGAGTCATTGGCTCTGCCTGGGTGCCAGGGTGGGGCACTGGGCAGGGTCATTCATTCTGGTGACCTCTCGATTGTGTCTTCCTCAGAACCCTGCTCCAGCAGCTCCAGAAGCTCCAGGCCCTGGTGACGGGCAAGCTCTCCAGACCTTACAAGATGGCTGCCACCCAGACGGGAACCTGCATAATGGTGAGTGGGGCCTGGCCCCCTTCTTTCTGCTTCTGGCTTCCCCCTTCCATTGCCTTGGCACTGACCAGGGCCAGATTGCTGTTTGCTGGGAGCCAGGGAAGATACCCAGGATGTTGGGTGTGGGGCCTGGGGAGGGAGGTGGG
Organism: Gymnobelideus leadbeateri; assembly: GCA_011680675.1. Classification (NCBI taxonomy): domain Eukaryota; kingdom Metazoa; phylum Chordata; class Mammalia; order Diprotodontia; family Petauridae; genus Gymnobelideus; species Gymnobelideus leadbeateri. The sequence continues at coordinate 166,134 of WOXC01009863.1, read as the reverse complement.
AAGGGGATGTTTCCAAAGATTGGTGACAGGTCCAGTGAGGGTTCTGGTGGTACCCATCTTCCACTGGGTCAATGCCCCTCCTCCCTCAGGATAGTCCTCAGGTCTCTCCAGGGACTCTCTTTATGGGTGAGGGTGGGCAGAATCCACAGTGTTTGTGGGCACCAGGGCAAGGGAACAAGTAACAATCCATCCCTTCCAGAGGCTGGCCCTTCAAATCTTTATTTTATTTATTTCGGGGTTAAGTTACTTGCCCAGGGTCACACAGCTGGTAAGCATCAAATGTCTAAGGATGGATCTGAACTCATATCCTCCTGACTCTAGGGCTGGTGCTTTATCCACTGTGCCACCTATCCCCGCTCTTCCTTCAGGTCTTTAAAGGGGGGAAGACAACTTCCAACAAGCTGGCCAAGCGAACCATTCTAAGTCTAGGAAGCTTAATTGCTGTTCCGTCCTATCCCATGGGAAAGCTGGGAAAAGGGTTTATGCACACACACACCTCAGGAAGCCACCAGGCAAAGGCTCCCTCACCTACCAGTTAGACCCTACCCATGCTTTGACCCTACCAGCTTGGACAGCCAGCCTTCCCCTGGGTCCTGTGGCTAGAATTTAGGATTGTAGATTTAGGCTGGAAGAAACCTTAAAGGCCATTGAGTCCAGATCCTTTATATTACGGATGAGGAAACTGAGGTCCACAGAGGTAGAATAAATTAATTGCCCAACATCACACAACCAGTTAGTTTCTGAGGTAGGATTTGAATTCAGGTCCTCCTGACTCTATTCATTATGTCATCTAGCTGCCCCTTATCTTCCTGGGAGTCATTTGAGGTAGCAAATATTCTTGCAGGTTGCCTACAACAAAAGTTTTACCTGTTCCCTTCTCCATAGCTGGGATGTAGAATCCAAGGAACCTGCCAACTTTGCCTTTTATTACTTGTATGACCTTGGACAAGTCACTTCCTCCCTTTGGACCTGTTTCCTTCTATCTACAATGAGGATGGGGAAGAATGCTGGCCTTCTAAATTCATGATCTTCAAAGTGTTTCTCTTCCAACATTTCCCTGCCTGGTGGTCACCCACACAGGCCCCTTGGGTGGTGGCAGGGATAACTTACGTTCCCAGCCCCCCAATATTTTTTCCATCAGGTTGGCTCTGGGAGGAAGGATGGATGCCGCTCATGTAGCCTCTCGTCCCTGGTGGCCCCCATCTGCCAGGACACACAGCTGTTTCCTCTCCATGATCCCTCAGGGAGCTGGGGTCTGGTCCTCACCTTCTCTCTGGTTTCCAGGTGGTGGCATTGTGCTTTGTCCTGGTGTTGGGCTCCATCATGCCGTGCCTCCCAGAGTTCTCCTCCATGTCCCAGACAGTGAAGGAGGCTCCCCTCCCAGCTGCCAGCGTCTACACAGCCAGCCAAAGTGAGTGTCCTGCCTTGCCCGGCTCACCCTCAACCTATCAGTCAGGTGGAGCGATACACCCCAGTGAGATACATAGGGTCAGTGGGACACAGTGCTCTCCTGGGGGCCAGTCAGTCAGTCAGTCAGTCAGTCAGTCAGTAAGCATTGATTAAACACCTGCTATATGCCAAGCTAAGTTCTAAGTATACAAAGAGGCAAAAGACAGTCTCTGTTCTCAAGGATCTCACAACCTAATAGGGAAAACAACATACAAATAACTATACCCATGAGTTCTAGACTAAGTTGGAGACTATAAATAGAGAGAAGTTAATAGCATTAAAGGGGATTAGGAAAGGCTCCTCCTTGAAGATGGGATACCATCAAATGGGAGAGAAGACCTATATGAAAATAATTATGATACAAGGGAGGGTTAATAATATTTGGAGAGTGGGAGGGGTCCAGATAAAGTGCTTTGGGGAATTCAAGGAGGGGGAGATAATGTAGGAAAAGCAAGGTTACACAGTAATTTGTGTGAAGAAGATCTAGGGATTCCAGTGGACCACAAACTCAATATGAGTCAACAATATATCATAAAGACCAAAATATGCCCAATGAAACCATAAGCTGCTTTAAGAGGCATGGGCTCCCAACCCTGACAGTCCCCATACTTTGCCCTGCTCAGTCAATAGAGAAGTATTTATTGAGGCTGTCTATTTGTCTTGCACTCTGTTAGGGCTGGGGCTACAAGAACAGAGAATGAAACAATCCCAATTCGAAGGGAGTTTGCATTCTAGTGAGAAAACCTGCAATGTACATGTATAAGTATATACAGTATACACATTGTTGAAGTGTATACAGTATAAATATAAATATATACAAAGTGATTCGATTCAAGGTAGCTTGGGGGGGAAAGCACTAGCAACTGGGAGGTCAGGAAAGATTTTGTATGGAAGATGATACCTGAGCTGTGTCTTGAAGGAAGAGGGATTCTGTGAGATAGAAGTGAGGAGGAAGGGCGTTCCAGGCATTGGGTACTGTTGTGGCAAAAGCATGGATGTGGTAGATGGATCACTGTGTCTAAGAAGCAGAAAGGCTAGTTGGCGTGATTACAGAGGGAAGGAGGCTATGGGATGTCCAATGAGTTAGGAGAAGCTTGTGAAGGGCTTTCAAAGCTAGACAGATGAGGCAGTCAGGAGAAGGGAAGTGACCTGGTCGGACACTGGTGCATCGTGTCCAGTTCATTTTAATAAGGATGTTGATAAGCTGGAGAGCATCCAGAGGGGAACCGGCCAGGACAAGGAAGGGCCTTGAGGATGTGCCGGGGTTGGGGCAGGGGGTGGGAGGGGTTGGTAATTAGTCTAGAGGAGACTTGGGAGGTTATGTCTGCAAGCACCTAAATAAAGGGTTGGTGAGCAGGGAAAAGGATCAGCTTTGTTCTGCTTGGCCCTGGAGGGCAGAGCAAGAAGTTGCAATATGGTTTTGGGGAATCAGCCTGAAGCGGATGAAAATCAAGCAAGAGACTGAGAAGGAATGGGAAGACAGGAGGAGATGGTAGAGAGAAGGGTGTATCAAAAAAAGGTGATTAACAGGACCAAAGGTCAAGAAAGATGAGGACTCAGTTGTGTCTTAATTTGGCAATTAAGAGATAATTATTGTTCAGTTGTGTCTGACTCTTTGTGACCCCATAGACCATACTATCCAGGGGCTTTTCTTGGCAAAGATACTGGAGTGCTTTGCCATTTCCTTCTCCAGTGGATTAAGGCAAACAGAGGTTAAGTGATTTGCCCAGGATCACATAGCTCTGAGATAGGATTTGAACTCAGGTCTTCTGGACTCCAGGCCCAATGAATGCTCTATCCACTGATCCACCTAGCTGTCTCCTAAGAGATCATTAATAACTTTGAAAAGAGCAGTTTGGGTCAGATGATGAGGTTAGAAGCCAGACTGCAAAGAGTTAATAAGAGTTAGAAGAAAGGAAATGAGGGCCTTGATTGTAGATGGCCTTCTCGAGGAGTTCAGCTATAAAAAGAAGGAAAGATATGGGACATAGCTAGCAGAAATGGACAGATTTAGTTGGGGGGGGGGTTGTTTTAGGAATGCAGAGACATGGGCATGACCGGACACCAGGGAAACAGCCAGCAGACAGGGAGAGATTGGAGATTAGTGAGAGACTGGGAATGAAAGGGGGAGGGGAAGAAGATGAGATGGAATGGGATCCTTTGTGCATGTAGTCCCTCAACCTCTGTTCAGCCTCAGTTTCCTCATCTGTAAAATAAATATAATAGCACCTACCTGTCAGTGTTGTGGTGAGGATCAGATAAGCAACATATAAAGTGATTTACAAACCATAAAATATTCTACAAATAGTTCCAGTAATGTCTTAAAGGATCAGATGAACTTCAGCATCCGGGGAAGTGGGAGAAACAGATTCCAGGTGTGGGGAGTAGGAGTGAAATTGGCAAAGTCATGGAGGTGGAGAGGGAAAAATGAGAATAGGGGTCAGAGAGTAGGCAGTTTGGCTGGAACACTATCCTTCAAGAAGCCCAGTCGTGTGAGCTAAGGCTATGGAGGCAGGCTGGAGCCTGCTTATGGTTTGTTGGTTTAAAATACTTAATTCTGCAGTAACTGAGGAGCCACTGCTGGTTTATGAGGAAAGGAGGGACCCAGTGAGTGACTTCTGAAGGTGCAGTTACTGAGCTTCTCCTAAGCACCACCAATGGCTGGGTGCTCTTCTGATCTCAGGCTCAGATCTCCTTCCATCTTTGGTGAACTCATAGGTGGAATGAAGAAGAGGAGACGTGTTATGGGTAGGGGGTGAGGGAATAAGAATCCACCCGGAGGGCAGAGGGCATCATCTTGGCACAAAGGCAGTGTGAAGCCCAACAGCCGTAGGAGAAATTGAAGTTGGACTCAGAACTTCCTGGCTAAAAGGGCAACTTGGATTGATTGGAAGTGATATTTGAGTACATGTCTGGACTCAGGGGAGAGGAACAGGAAAGAAGTCAGATGTGGCCTGATCAGAGAGGGAAAAAGAGAAAGCCTCCAGCAATGTCACAGAAGGCAGAGGAGGGACCTTATTATGTTTGGAGTCAGAAAACCTAAGCTCAATCCTTGCTTTCCCATTCTGCCATGAACTAGAGGTGGGAGCTTGGACTAGCCCGTCATCCCTGAGCCTCAGTTTCCTATCTGTACAGAGCAGCCCCTTCTGGGGCCACCCCACTCATACATAGAAAATGAGGGCTGTATACTTGCAGACTTCTAAATTTCCTGCCAGTTCTGAGTTTCAAGAAGGAGGGGTTGGTCAATAATGTCACATGTCGCTATGGAGTCAAGGATGATGAGGAAGGAGAGAAGGCCGCTGGAGAACCTCAAGACAGCAATTTCAGCAGAGTGATGGAAGTGGAACCATCTTTAGGGTTAAGGGGTTGAGTGGGTGGGAAGGAAGTGGAGGCAGCTGAGTAAACTGTAGTGAGAAAAGGAGGTGAGAAATAAAACAACATCGAGGAGTAAGAGGGCCAGGCCGAGTTTTGGGGAGCAGAAGGGAAAGAACCAGTGAAGAAGGAAGGGCAAAAGGTGCCATAGGGGACAACCCTGAGGAAACTAGAAAATACAACAGGAATACACACACACACACACACACACACACACACACACACACACACACACACACACCAAGCCTAGGTTCAAATCCCAGTGTCTGGCTTTGGGGAAAGTGTCCTCGCTTCCCATGCCTCTAAGGTCCCTCCCAATGAGATGATAATGTGACATCTTCATGTGACACCAAACCAAACCTCTACAAAAATCCCCAATGCTCTGCCCCCACCCCCCACCCCTGTCCAATAAGGGCTCACCTGGGGCTTGGCTGGAAGACCTCCAGGAAGGTTCACTGACTCTAAAGGTAACTAGTTCCACTCATGGTCAGATCCAACCTTTAGGAAGTTCTTCCTCATATCAGACTTTGAAATTTGCCCAAACCGCTTCCAGCCACGCTGGCCTCTGGAGCCAAGCAGAAACACACCTACTTTGCTACTGCTTGAAGACAATTATGATATCTCACCTAAGATGTCTTGGTACAATTGCTTACCTTGGCTTTACACTCGGGAAACGTTATGGATTTTGGAATGAGCTGGTTTGAACTCCTGAGAGAAGTAGGAGAAATTTGGGGCAAGGGAAAGAGAAGGCACTTGACTGGGGGGGCAGAGGACCTGGAGTTCAAATTCCAGCTCTGTTACTACTGCCTGTATGACCTCAGTTAAGCCACTTAAATTCAGTTTCCTCATCCCTAAAATGATGGTCTTAATCTTAATTGTTCAGTCATTTTTCAATTTTGTCCCACATTTTGTGACCCTGGTTTTGGAATTTTCTTGACAGAGGTACTGGAGTGGTTTGTCTTTTCCTTCTCCAGCTCACTTTATAGATGAGGAAACTGAGGCAAACAGGGTTAAGTGACTTGCCCAGGGTTACACAGCTACTAAGTGTCTGAGGCTGGATTTGAACTCAGGATCTCCTGACTCTAGGTCTGGCTCTGTTTTCACTGTGCCACCTAACTAATGGTCATTTAATTCAACAAACATGCCCTCCAGCTGTGACATTCTCTGTTCTAGAGGTCCTTCTAGCACTAACATTCGATTTTATTTTGATAAATTGTTAAGTTTCATGAGGGCAGGGGCTGTGTCATTTCTATCTTTTTGCATCCTCAGGACCCCATATATGCATGACCAATGCTTGTTATTTGATTGATTTCCAAGGACCCTTCCAGCTCTGACATGCTAGGATTCTGCCAAGAAGGAAGGATAGTACCCTAGTCCCATGCTAGTGAACAGCTCCTTGTTGCCCCAGCTCCCCTGCTCAGCATTGTCCCTTCTCCTCCACCCCAATCCCATCATCATCATCTGTCGGGTGGTCTGTCAGGTGGATCGTTCACTGTGTCCTCTCAATGTCCCATAGTGCCATCCCGAAGCCTCCTGTTCTATGATGAGGGGGCCAGCTCGCTGGAGGATGGCTACAGCTCCCTGCTGTCTGTGGAGCCCCCGGAGGGCTGGGAGACCAAGCCAGGTACCCCTGAGGAGCAGCAGCCCCAAGATCATCTCTCCCATGGCCACCTGGCCAGCTCCCATGAGGCCACCAAGTACCTGAGCAAGTCCCAGCTGGAGGCCCCCGATGGGAACAACACCCGCCCTGACTTCATCCACCCCAAGGAGCGGTTCCATGAGAGGTTGGTGATTGAGCCCTGGGGTCTTTAGAATGGGATCAACTGCAGGGGGTCCAACAAGAGCAGAGAGCAAGGCTGGCCACTAGTCTTTCCACAAAACCCATTGTAACTCAGCTGCTCTAAATACTAGGCAAGCTACTTTGTCTCTATAAGCCTGTTTCCTCACTTGTAAATCAAGTCAATTTTACTTATATAACTGACCTCAGAGAGCTGTTGTGGAGAAGGTGATTGAATACGGGGTGCCATTGATAAGCTATTGTTAAAATCGTAATTAGCATCAGGCAAGGGGGCAGTAGTGCCAAGGTCTCTCACTAACTGCCCACTCTCATCCTTTCTTGCTTCTTGCCACCAGAGAGATGCATCCGAACGGCACCACAACGTACTTGTAGCACCCACCAGAACCCAGGATACAGCCTGGACCCCAAGCCACTCAGAAGAAGGGGACCTAACTCAACACTCCCGATCTGATCCATATCCCTGCCCACAACTAGCCCCTTCTCTTCCCTGGTGGGTCCTGCCCATGCCAGGCAGGAGATTCTGGAAGGATGGCACTGAGGGCGGGGGCAGGGGAGAGGGAGAAGAGGAGGGAGAAGGGGAGCCCTCCTCTTCTTCCTCTTCCCATCCTGGCCTTGGAACATGTCACTTCTCCCAGGACCCCTGAAGCCTCTCCTAGGTGGGGGTCCTCTTACACCCATCACCACTACAATTGAACTGTCCACTAGTGAGGAGCTCTCAGTTTTCTCTCCTCCCTCCATCCCTTGTTCACCCTTGATGTTCCCTCCCTCCTAGCCCCAGGGACCCTGTCCTTAGGGCCAGAGGGCATGGGCATAAACTCTCCCTCTGGGGCTGGATTGTACATAGGCACCATCGTAACCTTCCCCAGCCCTCCTCCCTCTCCCTTCTCATCCCTGATCCTCCATCTACCCTCTAGGTAGAAGAGGGTTGGAAAGTGCCCATCCCTCCCATCTCCCAGGGCAGCTCCCCAAATCCACTGTGGCAGGGGGAAAGGGAGGCCTGCCCAGAGAGTCTGTTGTGGCCTTGGAGATGGAATGGGACAAAGTAGGTCCCTCCCCTCCCACCCCCTGGCAGCTTCCTGGAGAACTCCTGGGCAAAGCTGTTCCCTTGGATAAGGGGGGAACTTTTCCTAGGACTTCTCCGGGCACCTATGCCCTTCTGTCCCCTCCTCCATTTCTTTCTTTATCATCCCTCTCCACCCCCTCAGCCCAAAAAACCACTGCGCCATCAGAGCTCCCTTGTCCCCGAGTCCTCCCAAAGCCAGGACAGGGGTCAGGCCAGGCCCCACTGCCCCCCCACTACTGTACAGAGACCAAGAGCAGAAATTGTTTGTAAATAATGAACCTTATTTTTTATTACTGCCAAATCCCTAAGATATTGTATTTTAGAAGCCACTCCCCCCCATGCCCCATTTCCTCCCCACCCCTTTTTTTCCGTTTTGTATTTTATGAAGTTAGTGCGGGCTTAGCTATTCCTCCCTCCCTGGAGGCTGGGGGGAGGGGGACTTGCTCCCCACTCCCCCTTCCCCTGGCCTCCCCATGCTGCCCAACTGCTGGGCTTTTTTAATTGCCTCCCTCCCCACTCCATCCGCTGAGCACACGCTTTAGAGAAGCAAAATTAAAACAAACAAAAAAAAGATTCAGCATCAACCTCTTGTCCACGTGCTTTTCTCCTTTGGGGGCTGTTGGAGGGGAAGGAAAGGGTGGTAGGAAAAGGAATTAGTCCAGCTTTGAGATGAGGCCCATATGCAGGCTGCCTTCAAGAGCCACCCAGGCTTGCTTAATCAACAAATATTTATTAAGCTCCTACTATGTGCTGGGCATATGTGGATACAGGTGAGAATGTACAGGCCCCTTGCCTTAGAAGAGTTTCTAGTTTAGCTTGGAAGTCAATTCAATTCAACAAGCAGTGAATGAATGAATGAATGAAAGGCATTTATTTATTGAGCACCCTACTATGTGCTGGGCAGTGGGTCTACAAAGAAAAAGAAATGAAACTGTCCCTGCCCTAAAGGAACTGGAGAGTCAATTTAACAAGGTTGAATTTCCTCAAGCCCCTGCTTGGGGCTAGGTAGACCCTGGAAATAAAAGGATAAAAATGAAGCAGGCAATCCAGTCCATCAATGAGCTTATATTCCACAAAGAAGAAATGGCATCTGTGCCCACGAGGAGATATTGAATACATGCAGAATTGGTTTGGGTTTTTGGAAGTGGGAGAGCATGAACACTTTGAGTAGGGGGGACCAGGAAAGACCTCAGGGAAGAGGTGGTCTCTGGGCGAGGCTTTGAAGGAATCGTAGGATTCTGGGAGGAGGAGGAGATGAGGAGGGACAGCATGCTAGGCCTGGTGGAGGACACACAATGCATGACCGTGCACGCTAATGCTTCATTCCACAAACGTTAAGCTCCTACTTACACACGTGTCTCTGTCCCGGGGTACCAGGGGCACAAAGCTAATAAAGGACACTCGCCCCACTGTGTCTCTTACTAACTTAGTGATGTTGGCCCAATGGAAAGAGACATGGTTATGGTCCTGGGAGAACTTAGCTTTGAATCCAATTTCTGACACTCCTTTTATAGCCAAATGAAAGGGGCTTAACCTCCCCAGCCTCAGACACCCCTTCCAGCTCTGAGCCTGATTTAAGAGCTCAGGGTCTCAGTGACCTCTGAGGTCCCTCCAGATGCAGCTTTGAGGGTTCTCTCAAGCAGCTTATGATCTGAAAGTGAGAATAACTGATCCATCAGAGGATGTGCTGAGAATGTTGGAGAAGCCCAGGGAAAGCCCTGAGAGACAGCTGAGGATCACCAGGCCACTTTCCTTTGGGACTGAGAGGGGAATGGGTTTCAGGGAAATCTTTGTGGCCTGGCTTGGGCCTTGGAGAGAAAGAGAAGGAAGGACATGAACAGATGAAGAATAGACTTGGGGAAACACCTCTATGTTAAGTAAACTTGTAAGAGTTCTGAAGAACAATTGTCATTTCTAGCCAGGGTGGTCAGGGTAGATGGCATTTAAGGTGGGTTTTAAGGCACAAACAAAAACTAAGAGATCTATGGCAGACAAGTGTAAAATTTGGGGAAACAACCCAAGCAAAGGTGAAGAGGTGGGAAAACTCAAGGGAGTGAGGAAGACGAAATCTGACCCTAAGGATGGGATGAATCTGCTGATTAAGGCCATATGGCCTTGAATGCCATGTTAAATAGCTTAGATGTGACTCTGTAGACAGTGGGAGGTCATTGAGGTCCATAAAGGATTAATGAGGATGTAGACCCAGGTATTAGATGCCAGAGTGAATAGCTTGGACTCTGCAGACAGTGGAGAGCCACTGGGGTTTAGAGTGGAGTAATGAGCTAAGGATGGGAAAGTAGACTATGGCCATTTTATGGCCTTGAATGCCATGGTAACTTTAGACTTGACTCTGTAGACAATGGAAGCCACTGGAGTCTAGAGGGGTGTAATAAACTAAGGATGGGAAAGTAGATTAAGGCCTTAAATGCCATACTGAATAGTTTGGACTTGACTCTAAAGACAGAGGGGAGTCACTGAAGGCTCCCAGACCCTGTACAGCTTGCAGGAAGAACAATGACTGGTCAGGCAGCCACAAAGAATAACAAACAGCAGCCTGGAATTCTTTTCTCCTCAGGAGAAATAAACTGGTCCATTGATCAACCAACCATATTGATGGTTGGGGGGTAGGGAGAAAAAAGTCCCCATATTATGTCACCCAAACCTGCCTAAAGGTAACAATGACAGTGCAGAGGATGAATCCCAGCCCTGCTACTTACTGCCTATATGACCTTAGCAAAATCACTTAACATTTCATGCTTCAGTTTCCTCATCTATAAACCAAAGGAGCTGGACCAAATGATCTCTGATCCTGTAATCCCTCCCCTGATGCCGAGACTCTACCAGAGGTTCTACTTAGATCTAACTTTCATCCATCAACAAGCATTTATTAGGCACCTGCTGTGTGCCACACACTAGGTATACAATGAATGGAACAAGCCATACTCTTAAAGCACTTAAAGTGTCCTTCCAGGCCCTGAAGCAGTTTCTCCTCTCTTTGCCTACCCCTAGCAAGTCCTGGCCCTGAGGAGGGAGCTGGAGTCTGACAGAGACTAAGGTAAATCGTACCCATTACCTTGGGAGGATCCTAGAGTTCAGATATCAGTTCCAGGGCCCAGGGAACATTTCATCCTATTCCTGTTATGCTGGTTATACTCCTGTAGGCAACTAATTAAGATCACTCTTGTAGGGAAAAAAATCTGGCTGACAAGTAGCCAAAACACCAGCTTCTGAACTGAGGAGGGGAAAATATTGAGTGGGAAGAGGACTCGAGTTCAAATCCTGTCCCTCCTACTGTGTGACGCTGGGCAGATTACTTCTTCTCCCTAGGCCTCAGTTTCTTCAGCTGTGAAATGAGAGGATTGAACCAGATGGTGCCAGGGGTCCTTTCTGGCTTTAGAGTTCTGGCTCTATGTTGTAGTCATTCATTCAATATTCAACACGCATTTATGAAGCACTTACTATATGCCAGCTACTATGCTAGGCACTGGGGAAAGAAGGCAACAAAAATACAAAACAGAATGATCTCCAACCTCAAAGAACTTATCTTATTGTGGAGAGGAAATAACACGTCCCGGATAGACTCTACAGAAAAAGTCATTTCTGGGTGGGGGAGGGACTACCTGGGAGGTGATGATGAAATGCCTTGTGTGGGAGGTATCTTGCTGAACCTTGAGGTGAGGTGAGAAGCTAGGAAGGCATGCCCCACTTGGAGGACAGCCTGGGCCAAGGCCAGTGGAACAGATCAAAAGTTATGTGTGGAGAACAAGTTGTTGAGATTGGCTGGAAGGGGAAAGGAGGGGAAATTAGCTCTGATAATAGAGTGGAGTCAGGCAGGGAAGGGCTTTCAGTGCCAACCAGAGAGGTTTGCATTTGATTCTAGAGGCAACAGGCAGCATTCATCAGAACTTGGGGGCAGGGGGAGTGACATGTGTGTGTTAGACCTGATTAAACCAAGGAGTCGTGTGGCAATGAAAAGAGGCCTGACTCTGAAGTCAGAGGCCTTGGATTCCAATCCTGGCCCTGTGGTTCCAGCTGGGTGACCCTGGGGAAGTCACTGCACCTCTATGGACTGCAGGTTCCTTTTTTGTAAAACAAGGGGGTTGGACTTAATGGCCTCTTAGATATTTGGAATCAGGACCCTCTAAGTGTACATGGCTTAAGCATCTGTGGATGCTGCCTCACTTACTCAGGCCAGAACTATACAACAGGATAGGAGATTAAGCAGCACCCGACCTGGGATCAACACTCCATAGGAGAATGACTTGACTTCCTGGACTCCTGAACCTTGGCTGCCCTAACCTCTGAGGCCCAGCTCCTCCCTCCCACTCTGCTTCCCACAAACTCCCTGACTAGATCTCTGAGTCCCTGACTCAGGTCAGGTGTCAGCTGCCCAATCTTCTCCCAGCCTGGCCCTGTTAAATTCTGCTGCTGCTATTTGCTACTGGCATGATGGAGACCTTAACTACCCTCAGGATTTTTGGTCAACTCAACATTAGGGATGTTTAGCCTGAAGAAGGGAAAATTTAGGGGAAAATAATAATAACAAATTAAATAAATAATAATTAAAATAAGAATAATTAAAATGCTAATTTTTTAAAAACTTAATAAACATTTGTTGACTGACTATATACACTGGGAAGGAAGTGGGCATTTATCAAGCACTGTACTAAGCACTTTACAAATATTGTCTCATTTAATCCTCACAACAACCCTAGGAGGTAGAGGTTGTTATTATTCCCACTTAAAAGATGAGGAAAATGAGGTTAAGTGACTTGCCTAGGATCATCCATCGAGTGACAGGTTAGATTTGAACTCAGGATGGGGGGGGGAAGGAGAGGGAGGGGGAGAAAATTTGAAACTCAAGGGACTGTGGAACTGAATGTTGTAAACTAAAAGTAAATAAACCAATTTAATTAAAAAAAAAAAAAGATTTGTACAGTGAATAGAGCACGGGCCCTGAAGTCAGGACGACCTGAGTTCAAATACAGCCTCAGACACTTCATACACACACACACACACACACACACACACACACACACACACACACACAAAACTAGCCGTGTGATCTTGGGCAAGTCACTTAACCCCAATTGATTTTCCTTCCCCCATCCAAAAAGGAAAAAAAAATTATAAAAAGAACCATCCAATGGGAAAAGGGACTCCCTCCAAAGGCAGCAAACACCCCTTCCCTGGAAACCTTCAGGTGAGGCTGATAACATATTAGAAGCATATTCTAACAATTGGAAGGATCCACAGGAGGATGGGCGTGACTCACTTGGTTGTGCTTCCCAGCCCTGGAGATCTGGGCCCCGACTGGTCAGGAAGGTCATCTGCTGGGTTCTTGTCAGGGCACAGTATACAGTGAGATCCCAGGGCTAGATTCAGAGCTAGGCAGGACCTTGGAGGCCATTTAGTACAGCCCTTCATCTTACAGATGAGGGAACTCAGGTGAAGCCAGTTCCTGCCAGAGACTTCTAGGCTGGGGTCAGAAAGACCTGCCTTAGATTCGTAGTGACTGTGTGACCTTGGACAAGTCATTTAACCACCCCTAGCCTCAGTTTCTTCATCTGAATAGCATTCCACGTCACCAGGTTGTTGTAAGGATCCAAGGAGATAAGGCTCTTTGCCATGCTCAGAGCTCTGTTGTCAATGCTAGTTGGAACGCATCACAGGCCCTCTAATCCACTGTCCTCAATGTTATTGGGCAGGGTCCCACATCTAGTCAGCTCTCTGTCTCTGAGCTTCTGTGATTCTCCCCCTCTCCTTTCCCTCCCTTGTATGTGTCCCTGGAATCTTCTCTACCAGGACCAGAATCAGCTGCTTCTTTGGGTCTGGTCTGGTCTGTCGGCCAGAATCCCCCCCTCCCTGACCAGAGCTGCTTTCTTCCAGCCTGTTCTGGGCCTGGCCTTCAGCACTGCTTAGGGGGGTAGGGGTGAGTATACTGCAGGCTCTGATGTTGACATGCAACTTCAGCTCCTTTTGTTCCAGTGTTGGGACCCATGCACAGCTGCAGAGGTGGCATCATCTCCAATTACAGGCCCTGTCACCCTTACAGACAGGTGACTGTTCTGTAAATGCCAGCCATCCTCCCCCAAATTGACACAACAAATCCTTTGTTGGAAATGTATGCCCCAGGCTGCCGGCACAAGGGGGACCAGAGAGAACAGATTAGAGGCCCCAAGAAGTCATTTTCCCAGCAGGTCTGATGAGGCCCTGGTACAGTTACAAGGGAAAAGGCCTCTTTATTCCTTTACCAGGCAATCCTGAGCTAATTGATTCAGAGCTGAGGATGACCTTCTAGAAGGAGGCTTTTCACTTTTTGTGTGTCCTTAGACCATCCCTTTGTCAGTCTGCCAAAGCCTATGGACCCATTCTCAGGATAATGTTCTGAAATTCATAAAATCCATAGGATTACAAAAGAAACTATATTGAAACACAGACACCCATTTTTTTTTAAGTTCAAGGACCCTAGGTTAAGATCATCTGGTCCAACCCCATCATTTCCAAGCCAATCCAATCAATACTTACTAAACACCTGCTATGAGCCAGTCACTGGGAATACAATTAATAAAAAGAAAGGCAGTCCCTGAGCTCCCGGAGCTAATCTAATTGGGGGGGGGGGGGGAACAGTACACAAAGGGAGGCAGGAAAAGGGTGGGGAGATATGAGGTTTCAACTCTTCTGGGCCTCAGTTTCCACATCTGTAAAATGCTGAGGTTAGCCTCCATCACCAGTGAGGTTTGCTGAGCTCTTAACACGTGTTCCTGTAAGTCGTGACCTGTTTTGTGAATCTTGGCCCGGGCTTCCTGAAGGCCAGCCTGTTGGACTGTCCTTCCATCTGCAAGGAGGTAGCAGAGAGGGAAATGGGGGCTGGGGGAAGAGAAGGGAGGAGGGCACTCAGAACTGGCTGCAGCTCGAATTCCAGTCCGTGACCCTGGGGAGGGGGGCGGGGCAAGGGATAATGCAATCAGCAGATGATGGTAAAGGGTGAAGTGTGAGGACAGAGGAAAAATGTACAAATGGCCCCTGAAGGCTTAGAGAACCCAGCAGGAAAAAACTAAACTGGAGTCAGCGGGGAAACCCAGCGGCTAATCCATCTGGGAGAGATAATGACAAAGCCAGAAGTACTGTAAAGCTTGGTGTAGGAGGCTGCCAGGCCAGGAAGGCTGAGAGTCTCTGGTTCAGGGGGCCTAGGGGAGCCTGGAGGACACAGCGTAGGGGATGAGCAGCCCCTAGGAACAGTGGCCGGGGAGGGGGAAGCTTCTTTGGACAAAGGGAACCAGGGTAGGATTGGGGAACTATAGTGGAGGGTCCTCAGAGTCCAGCCCCTTTACTGATGGATGACAAGCTGAGACCCAGAGAGGCTGTGACCAGGCCAAGGTCAAACAGATAGTAAGAAGTAGAGCCAGAATCTCCACCTAGGTCTTCTTATTCCTACACTAGTGCTCTGGATTTGGAACCAAAGGGCCTGGTTCAAATCTTGGCTCTGCTACCTATGAACTTCATTTCTCCACTGGGCCTCAGTTTCCTCATCTGCCAAATGAGTGGTTAGAGTCCAGGGTTGGGGGACCTTTGGCCTCAAGGCCACATGCAGCCCCCTAAGACCAAACTTGAGGACCTAGAGGGCCACAGTGTCCCTAAGGCCGAAGGTTCGCCACCCCTGGGCTAGAGCGTTTCTAGTGCTCAATCTTAAGACTGTTTTAATGATCTCTGCAGGTTGTGAAGATGACCAAGATGTGAGTCTTGCCTTCAAAGAGCCAGCAGCTTCATAGAGGAGATAGGCAGGTACTCAGAAAACCACAGTCCAAAGCACAATATAACCAGATGCCTGGAGGTCAGGGCAAAGGAAAGTGCCCATCTATCTAGGAATGACTGTAGAAGACTTTAGAAGGAATAGGGACAATAGGAACTGAGCCTTGAAGGACGAGAAGAATTTAAAGTATAGATAAAAAAGGGGAACAGTAGGAACAGAAAAGAGCAGGGGAAGTGGACAAGTAGTATAGCTTGGCTGGAGGAGAATCATGGGAAAGAAAGCCAGAATGGTCCTACAATCATAGATCTAGGGCTGGAAGGAAACAACAGTTACCTGCTCTAATTCCCTCATTCAACAGATGAGGAAACTGAGGCAGAAAGAGAAAGTGACTCTCCTATATGTCACACAGCTAATAGAACTCAGAGCTAGGATTTGAAAGCAGTTCTTCCTAACTCCAAGTCTAAAACCTCCATCCACTGTGCAAGGTCAGCGCAAGCCTTGAATGCCAGACTAAGGAGTTTGTCCAAATGAAGAACCAAGTGAAACAAATACTCACATTGGCCGTTGAACAGTCCTTGGATGGTTAATGGAAGGCCCACAGTAAGGAGACTTGGTTTCTAGACCAAGTTCTGCTTTGTGCCCTTGGGCAAATCACTGTTTTCCCCTCTGGGTGTCAGTTTTCTCATCTGTATAATGGAAATGAACATACTTGTACTTCTTACCAGGCTGTGTTTATCTGTGAAATGAGGGGTACAGATCTCTTCTTTTGCTTTTTTGGGGGGAAGGCAGGCTAATGGGGGTTAAGTGACTTGCCCAAGGTCACCTTAAATAAGTGTTAAGTGTCTGAGGCCGAATTTGAACTCAGGTCCTCCTGACTGCAGGGTTGGTGCTCTATTTATTTCACCCCCTAGCCGCCCCAACAGAGAACTCTTAAAAGTCTGAAAGTTAGAGAGGGAGTGACCTGAGAAGAGTTACATCAGGAAGACTAATCTAGGCATAGGATGGATTGAAAAGGAGAGAGACTAGAAGCTGAAAAGACAGCTTGCAACCAATTCAGTTTCATTTATTTCATCAAAGGTTCACTAAGCGCCTACTATGTGCACAGACCAGTGTAATTTATTAATCACCTATGATATACCAGGCACTTTACAAACATCAGCTCATTTGATCTCCATAAAAACCCTGAGAGGCAGATCCTGCTTTTATTCTCATTCCACGGTTGAGAAAACTGAGGCGAACAGTTCATCGACTTGCCCAGTGTCACACAGCTAGCAAGTGTTTCAGGTAAGCTTTGAAGTCAGCTCTTCCTACCTCCCAAGCCTTCTAGATACCAGGTTTGCTGTTGTTGGTTTTTTTGGTTGGGGTTTTTGTTTTTTGGGGGGGAGGGGTTGGTGGGGGAGAAGGGATTTAGGTAAGATAATGGTTTCTGCCTTCATGAAGCTTACAATCCAGTAGCTGCTATTTCTGATTGTCAAGGCAAGCTGTAATGAGAGTCAGAACCAGGTGTCGCAGGTAAGAGTGGAAAAGAGAAATAAAGAGAAGGCACCCCGGGGAAAATGAAGGGGTCAAAGGTGGCTTTAAAGTTGCTCTCCCCTACTCATTCAGCCTCTATCCTCCAAGACTGAGGACTCTCTGAGAAGTCTGAACCCCGAGTTCTGAGGCTCCACAATCCAGAAGGCAAAGGCAACAGCTCCAGAAGTCTCCAGAAACGGTCTGCTCTTGCCAAGACCTCATGATGCCTCACCTCTGACGTCTGTTCGGTTTCCTCCCTCCCTCCCCGACTCCTCACATCCCAGATGGCACTCAGAAGATCCCTGGAGTTCAAGGGGTTAAAGCCAGTTCCAAAGTCGAGCCTTTGTCACCCGCCCCCGCCTTCCTCCGCCGCCCCACACCCCCCCTCCCGCCCCCCCCCCGCCCTCCACCTGCCTGAGACGTGCTGCAAATACCAGGACCGGGGAGGTTGGGGGGGGGGGGGTTGAAGCTGAGGGGACTGGTTGACAGGGCTGCTTGCTGGGAAGGTGGGAGAGATTGACAGCAGCCAGAGCTGAGGGGGCCGGTGACTGGCAGCGGCTGCGCCGCTGGGAAGGGGCTCCGGGCGGGCAGGCGGGGAGGAGCTGTCGGGGCGGAGGTGGCCAGAAGAAGCAGAGCAGAGCTCACTCTCCTCCTCCCAAGGGAAGGCTGGCCCTAGCTGACACCCCGCAGGGCCCTCCGAGTGCCCTGGTCGGTCCCCGCCGGTAACCTGAGCCGGGGTCCTTGTCCCAGGGCTGAATCTGGCTGACTGCGCACGGGAGAGCTGCGGGGGCAGAGGCGGCGTCGGTGACGGTCTAGGTCCTGGTGGCCGGTTGTTCAGCGCTGCGCTCCGGGCTCTATAGGGTTAAGCGGCGGATTGCGAGTGTCTCTAAGGTGACATTACAGCCAGAGTCGGAGAGTGGAGAGCGCAGAGCGCAGAGCGATCTCGGGCCCCTTCCCCGCCGCTCTCCACCGTGCGCTGCCCAGCATCTGCCCCGCATCCACCCCGCCTGCACGCAGGGCCACCCAAGGGCTCCCGAGGGCCGGCCGCCCCCCGCAGCCTTCCAGACCGCCGAGACCCCTCGGGCTGCAGCCTTCCCTTCCCGCTCCCTCCCTGCCGCTGGCTCGGGCTCCAGCTGCGTGCGGCTCTGCCTGCTTCTTGCCTTGGCACCCAGGAGGGTCTCCCAGGGCTCTTCGCCTTCTGCCCCCCTTTGCAGGGGACCACACCACCCCATCTCTCCCAGAGTCGCGTCCTCCCTGAGAGGGGAGATAGACTGGGAGAGAGACGTGAACTTGGCCTGAGCCGGAGGCCGCGGGGTGCACCTGCTCCCCGCCCCACAGGTGGCCCGGCCGGTGCTCAGTGTCCCGGATCCCCAGCTGGGAGGCCGGCAGGATGGCCGAGGGGCCCAGGAAGGGAGGAGGCTCGGTCGCCGGCAGCGGGAACCCCCGGGACTGGACAGGCCTGCGCCGGGGAGCAGAAGCCGAGGAGGAGGTGGTGAGACGGCGGTGCTGGAGGAAGGAAGGGGGCGCGGCGCGGCCAGACTTGTCACTGCCTAGGCTGGCGTGGCCCCGGGGCACGGCCGAGGACTCCCCCATGGAGGAGCAATTTCACCAGCTGAATCTCAGGAAACAGGTGTCTTACAGGTAAGGTCACGAGGGGAGTAGGGAGGGGTCATGAGGTCCTGGGACCCTTCCGCTGAAATGCGGCCTCGCCTTGCATCTACAGAGTCAACTACGCTAACCATCTATCCTTCCCAGGATTTTACCATACCCTTAACCCCCTCTCTAATCAACCTTTGTCCACGGAGGTGAGAGGCTCAGCTCCCGCAAATGGGAGTGATGGATTCTTCTGGACCATGCAGGCAGGATCTAGCAGCCGAATTAGGGAACCAGGCAACATTCTCCTTTGGGTCATGACTGGCACTTGGCATGGGGGGGCAGGGTGAGCACATAGAGCAAGGAGATGCTCCACCCCCCTTCTCTGCCCGTGGTGGGGGAAAGGGGGCAGATGGGTACTCAAGCGTGGCTCCTCCTGCACCTCCCTCTGCCTCCCTGTCTCTCCAGTGTCCTATTCCCCTCCCAAGCTACCCCTGGAGGCTGAAGGGGAGGGACTCAGATTGCGGTATTTACCCCCTCCTTGCCCATCAGCAGCGATTGGAGGAAACAGTTTGCCGTCGGTATGCAATCGAATTTTTTCTATTACTTGGCTTGGTGAAGAGACACATGGGACAAAGGGATAATTATGACCTGAAAAGAGGATATAGGAACCCCATCTCCAGCCCCAGATGTGTACTCAATAAGGTCAGGGGGAGCCTGGAGCTAGGAGAGACCTTGGAGTTAATGGAATTCACCTCACTCACTGTACAGATCAGGAAACTGAGTCTGAAAGAGAACTAGTAATTTGCCCAAGGCCACAAAGATAATCACACATGACCCTTCAACTCCAGATCCAAAATCTTATCACTGGACTTCACAGAAAGTCAGAAAACAGAGGAGCCTGCCCTGGCTGAAGCAAGGACTGCTGGGAAGGAGCTTCATCAAAGCAGCCCAGTCCTGGGAGTGTGGACAATATACTGAGCCTGGCAGGCAGCCCACCCCAATCCTGGTCATCATCATCTCTCCTTATCACCTGCCACAGAACTGAGTGTGGTTGGTGCTCACCAAGGTGGCACCTTTCCCACAGGAAGGATGAATGAGTGAGGGAAGGAATAGAATTCACCTGGGCACAGAATGGGCTTGAAGAAATAGCTTGAACTCTGGCAACATCCTCTTTGACCCCTTAATATTATAAGGGTACAGATTCAGAATGAGCAATCTTGGGCTGAGGCCAACTAGTGTGCTGGCTACCTGGGGGTGGAGGGAGTCACCAGCAGAACCTGGGTCATGAGCATCATCAAGGAAGGAGAAAGAGAATTGGGAGAAAGAGCTTGGATGGGGAGGGGAGGAAAGAGGAGGATGCTGGAGGAGGATGGAGGATGGGATGGAGCTTGGCTAGAGGGCCTGAGATGGATTAGCTCAGGGAGCCCTGCAGAGAGTTGGGCTCAAAGGGCCTTTGAGAAGAAAATTCAGCCCTTTGGGGAATGTAGAATAAAAATATCCAGGATAATCAGGTTCTTTTCAGCCTGGGGGGGTCGTGCAGTGAGATGGGGGTGAAGGAGAGGTATCCAGGAGAGAGCTCGGGCATTCAAAGAAAGGCAACAGCAATAAAAAATAATAATAGCTAGCATTTACCTAGCACTTTAAAGCACTCCATATATACATATATAAATATATATTGAAAAATCTCATTTGATCCTTACAACTCTGTGAGATGGGTACTATTATTATTCTCTTTTTAGGAAGAAAGAAACCTAGGGTGACTTGCCCAAGGTCATACAATTAAATAAGTTTCTAAGACAAAATTTGCCCTCGGGTCTTTCTGGCCCCAACTTCAGCACTCAGTGCTCTTACCTGTCTGAAAGAACAGCGTGCCTGCCCTTCACAAGCTCCCCTGCTAATAGTGATGAACAAGTAGGTTCTTATAAGCTCTGTACAGATGACCATAGAGAGGTCCTGTGTTAGGAGGCTTGGGGCAGAGCTGAGAAGAGGAAAGGTCTCCCTCCCAATGGAGTTGCTACAAAAGGGCCAGCATCACCAGGTCAGAGTTAGGTCATCCCACCTGTGGGTGCCCCTCCCACTCACTGGGAGGCCTCTGATTGCCAGGGGATAAATGGTTTGGAAGGAATCAGCATTTATGCTGCCTACTGTGGGCCAGGCACAGTGCTAGGTGCCTTGTGAATATCTCATTTTATTTGAGGTAGGTGCTATTATGATGTCTACTCTTCAGTAGAGGAAACTGAGCTTGGGAGGGATTAAGTGGCTTGCCCAGGGTCACACAACTGATGGAGAAGCTGAACTTAGGTCTCCCTAATGGCAGGCCCAAAGCCATATCCACCATGCCATCTAGCTGCCAAGGAGAGGTGAGGTCCTTGTCTGGCCTGGTCCTTGGAATTATAGGGAACAGGAATGAGACAGGGCATCAGAATGGGAGAAGAGCTGCCCTAGAGAAGAGGAAGATATCCCATCTGGGTACCTACTCTGAGGCTGGCCATAGAGCCTCCAAATCAAGGAACCCTGGGCACCTCAAGGCTTTCTCAAGAATACCAGCAGTGGCACCTCATCCATGTTGTGCCCACTGATGGCACACTCCTTAGCCCCTTCTGACCCAAGGGAACACAGGATTGGAGAATAAAGTCACTCTTCTGGTCCTGGAGAGGCAGTATGGGAAAGTAAAAGTAGTCATGAATTCAAATCCTGACTAAGCCACCTTAGGTGGCTTTAACTTTTGGCCTTAATTCTATAATCTATAATGACAACTCTCATTTCTGAAGCACTTTAGGGTTTACAAAGCTCTTTTCTCCCAGGCAAATGTCCCCAAATTTAGGGTTAGGGTTAGTTAGAGCTGGGCCCAAATAAGGGTCAGATGGAGATGGTAGATGAGACCCAAGTTCCAAGTTCCTAGTTCAGAATTAGGATCCCAGTGTCTCTGGGTGAGGTCATGCTCTGTGTTAAATCTCCTTACCCACCCTTCATAAAGGATTATTAAGAGAGATGGATGAAAAGCCCTCCACAAGGAGAAAGGGCTGAGAGAGATTCTAGAGCCAGGGATAGAAGGGGAGGAGGGCTCTGCCTTCCATATAAAGTGGGCCTGAAGATTTGGGTGAGGGCTGGCAGCCTGCCAGCTCCATTTTGAGTCATGTTCTAAGTAAGAAGCAATAGGCCAAGCAGCTACCCGGCCCCTGCACCCAGGGACCACCAGCTGGTCCTCTCTAGCCAGACTCAATAGTGCTTGTGCACTGCTCTTAAAAGAAATGGTTTCACTCTCCTTAGAATCCGGACAGGTGAGGTCAACCTCAGAAAAAGAAACACGAGAAGGGGTCACAGGTTGGGACAGAAGTGAAGGGAATGTGCATGGGAGCTTCAGACCCCTTTCAGCTCACTCAGCGTCTATTTATAGAGCACCAGGTGCTGGATTGGGCTTTGGGGAGACAGAAAAAAAATGAGAATCGCTGTCCTCTCTGAGATCACCTTGTCCTGAGATTATAACAGGCTGAGATCACTGGTATACAAATGAATCTTTTGGTTTGGGGGTTTTCCATAAGCCAGGGAAGGGGGCAGAGAGGAAAACCTAGACCTACAGCCCCAGGTAAGGGAGTGTTGAATGTCTCTGCCCCAACTCTCACTCCCATCACCCAGGTCCTTACAACATGAGGGACAGAGTTATGTGATAAGAGGGACAGGATTTTAGCCTCAGAGGGCAGGTGGGTATAAGCACAGAGGGAATGACCAACCGAAAGACCGGGAACATTGTGGCTTGTAATCTGACCCATAAATACAGCTTGGAGAAAAGGTGGAGAGGAGAAGCAAAATTAAGTCCACTGGGACCATTTGGTTTTGGAGGGAGGAAACCCAGAGCTCCGTAGACTGACACAAGGGGCCTGGTCACTTGGTAAACAGTGCCAATAATAGTAATACTCCTTCACTTATTCATTTATTCATTCAAGCATTATTAAATGCTTGCTATATGTCAAGTACTGGGCTTTGCACAAAAATGAAGCAGTCCCTGCCTGCAAGAAACTTACATTTATTGTGGAAATCATTTTGTCAGAGTTTGAGCTGAAAGTCTGATAGGTGTCTCAGTGGATAGACCCGAGTTCAAATTTGAACCCAGACACTAGCTGTAAAATTGAGAGAATACCACCTACCCCAAGAGTTGTGGTAAGGATTAAGTGAGATAATATCTGTAAAGAACTTTGCAAACTTTAAAGAGCCCTATAAATGCTAGTTATCGTGCTGTCATTGTCTAGTCCAGCAATTCTCAAAGGGTGGTCTCCAAGAACAAAACTATTTTCATAATAATACTAAGATGTCTTCATTTCTAATGCAGTAAATATCAGTAGATATAAACCCACATGACCAAAAGCTCTTTGGAGTCCTCAATAATTTTTAAGGGTAAAGGAGTCCTGAGACCTCAAGTTCTGAGAATTGTTAATCTAATCAATTCCTTCATCCTACAAATGAGCAAATTGAAGTCCAGAGAGGTTGAGGGACTTGCCCAGGGTTCCACAGGAAGCAGGTGCCTGAGTTCCCCAAGTTTTCCAATTCCAATTGAAGTTCTCTTCCCATCACACTGGCCACCTGAGTCAGTCTCTAGGTCCCTCAAAAGGTCCCTGCTGTGTTTAGGGGACCCTGTACTGAGAACTGAATGAAACACATACAGAAGGAAGAAGCTACTGGAAGCCGCTGGGGCTGAATTACGTGCTCTACTAATTGATAGTGTTTCTAAGGAGCCTTAAGGTTCACAGACAGCTTTACATAACATCCTCTTATTTCAACTTCACAGCAAACCTATGAGGTAGGTACTCCAGGGTTTTGTTAACTCATTTTACAGGTGGGGAAACTGAGACTCAGAGGAGTGAATGGGACCGAGAAGGGTTAGAGTGTAATTTAAAACCAGGTGTCTCCTGAACTACAAGCCCACACCACCCAGCTGACTGTAAGCCTTCTGGTGAGGCAGTTTGGGGGAAAAGAGTAAGATCAGAGACTCCTGGATCTAGAACTCAAAGGTCATCTAGCCTGACCTCTCATCTGATGGATAAGTCCCAGGTGAAGTGACTCCTTGTGACCTCCAGGATCAAATAGAAAATCCTCTGCTTGACATTTCAAGTCCTTTATAACCTGATCCCTCTCTACCTTTCTAGGCTTCTTACCGTACATTCCCCCTTCTTCCCCATAGCTGGTGACACTGTTCCTCCCAAAGGGTATTCCTTCTCCCAGCTCTGCCTTGGCATGCCTGGAATGCTCTCCCTCCTCTCCTCTCCTCTCCTCTCCTCTCCTCTCCTCCTCTCCCTCCTCTCCTCTCCTCTCCTCTCCTCTCCTCTCCTCTCCTCTCCTCTCCTCTCCTCTCCTCTCCTCTCCTCTCCTCCCCTCTCCTCTCCTCTCCTCTCCTCTTCTCTCCTCTCCTCTCCTCTCATCTCTTCTCTTTCAATGGCTGCCTTTAAGACAGCTCAAAACCCACCTTCTGAAGTAGGTCTTTCCCAGCCTTCCCTCTGAGCTTACCTCCCATTCACATTCATCCATTTCAGTCATGTCTGTCTGACTCTTCCTGGTCCCATTTGGACTTTTCTTGGCATAGATTAACTGGAGTGGTTTTGCCATTTCCTTCTCCAGCTCATTTTACAGATGAGGAAACTGAGGCAAACGGGGTGAAGTGACTCACCCAGGGTCTCACAATATATATCCTGTATTTACAAGGAGGGCAGGGATTGGGTTTTTGCCTCTGTATCCCCAGCGAGCACTTCAGAGATGCCACAGTAACTTGCCCAAAGTCACACATGTAGTAAGCATTAGCTGTACAATTCGAGCCCAGATCCCCTGACTCCAGAGTTGTGCTTGCCATGCTTTGTACATGGAGTTGTTTTGTTTGTTCCCAGAGGGAAGAACTTGGAGTCCAGAGAGGAAATCTCAGGGAAACAGGTTTCTGGGGGATAGGAGGGAAATCGCTCCTGGTAATTAGCGATCCAGAGGGAATGGGCTGTCTCAGGAGGAAGGGAGTTCCCCCCATCACGGGAGATCTCCCAGCCGAGCCTTAACCATTTGTCAGCAAAGTAGTCAAGGAGACTCAGTTCATTACAGATTGAAAAAGATGGCCTCTGAAACCTCTTCTAACTCTGAGATCGCCTTTGATAAATGCCTACTAAATGTCAGACTCTGTGTTAGGTTCTGGGAGTAAAAATACAAAAGTGGGGGATACAAAAACAAATACACTTTGTGCCCCCCAAGGGGCTCACACTCTGCTGGGTGATAGAATGTCGCAATAAGTATACACAGGATATATACAAAACATACAGCTATGGGAGGGGGTGGGGATGCTAGTAATTGAGTGGATCAGGAAAGGAAGCTTGAAAGATCTGGAACTTTAGCTGAGCCCTGCAGGGAGCTAGGAATTCCAAGATGGGGAGGTTAGGAGGGAGTGCCAAGGCTTGGAGATGGGAGACGGTTTGTTGTATCAGACAAAGGGCAGGTTGGGTTAGAGGGGACGGGACAGGTTGTTTTAGAAGAATCATTCTGAAAAAAGCAAGGTGGAGCCAGCTCATGAAAGGTTGTGAATGCCAACTGATGATTCTAAGGGAGAGATTAATGTAGGCGGGGTTGACTTGAGAAGCCTTTTTGTAGGAAGTGGGACTTGAGTTGAGCTTTGAAAGATGGGTAAGGAGGAGGAGGAGAGAGCTGACCCCCCTACTCTCCCTCCCATAGTCCCCACTCATTGCTCCCACAGTCTCCACCAGGCGGGGCATCAGCTGCCAGGGCGGATGCCCCCTGCTGTGGGCACATGGCTCCTCGTGGGAGGGGGCACCTGATCCAGCAACCTGGCTGCTATTTACCAGAGGCTAAAAATAACCCACAGAGTGACAGGGAGATGGGGCCGATTTGTAATTTAAATAGCAACAGGATAAAGCAGCAAGCTGGGAGAGATCACTTACTGTCCCAAATTAAAAATGCAAAACCTTGGGGGCAGGGAACTGGGAGCTGGGAAAAGGGATGGAGAGCAGGATCCCTCCTGGGGACAGCGGCAGACTGCTGGAAGAACTAGAAGCATGGGGCACTCCATCCCTTCGGCCTTCCTTTGCCAAGGGTGGGGTTCAGATCTTCATTGTTTAGCCCTCTCCTTCCTACTTCCCCTGGGCAACATTGCCTGATCTCCTTCCTAAAGTAGCATGGCACATAGGAAATTGCCCTGGATTGTGGGGGATGGGGTTCTGGTGCCAGTTCTGTCTTTGTTTGCTGTGTGACTTTTCATGAGCCACTTTCCACGGCTCCTAATGAGGAAGTTGCGTTAACCGATCAGGATGGAATCCCTAACGTTCAATTACCAGTTCTCCAAGATTATAACAGTCCCCACCAGCCTGTTCCCAGGGGACAGGGTCAAAGGCATAAGCTGTCAGTTTCCTGAACAGCCAGTTTCAGAGGAAATCTAGGGAAAAGGTGGCCGGCATCAGAAGGTAGAAGGCAGAAGCTGGTGCTGTAATAGAGGGTAGCAAACTAATTCAGTTCAACAGGCATTTAAAAGCCTGCTTTTCCAAAGGCAGACACCATCCTAGGAAATGAGGACATAAAAGTAAAAACCAGGAGAGAGTTCCCATAGAAAACTATGTTCTACTGAGAGATAAAAGATGGTCATTTGAGCCTTGATCTGTGATTTCACTGGTCCAGGGAACTCTCTGGAGGGGTACTGGACTCTTTCTGCCACCACAAAATGACAGCTTTTCCTTATCATTGTAGAGAATCCACTGGGCCACTGAGAGATTAAGTGATTTCCCCGGGATCGGAGGTCAGGGGTCAGGGTCTCACAGCCAATAGATGTCAAAAGTGGGAACCAAACCTAGGTCTTCTTGATTTTTTGACCTCTCTGTCCAGCACTCTAGGCTGCCTCTGGAAACAGATTTGAGGAAGGAGCTTTGGAAGTTAGGGGATAGACCCCTCCAACCTCAGAAGAATGTAAGTGCCTTAGGGGGCAGGGACTGTTCAGTCTGTCTCCCCAACACCTATCACAGCACCAGACACAGAATAGATGCGTAGCACAGTGAATGCATGATTAATTTTTTCAACCCCTAAATTTTACTGAGAAAATTCTGACTGAAGTAAAATGACTTGTCCATGGTCATACCAATAATGAGGAGCAGAGCTGGGATTCTAACCTAGTTTCTCTGAATCCAGATCCGGCCCTCTACCTATCACTATATCACATATAGGTACCTACAGGAGATCTGAGGAGGGAGATTTTCCTTGAGGGGATCAGGAAAGGCTTCCCACCAGAGGTTGCACCAAAGCTGAGAAAACCTTGGAGAAAGCTGAGGCCTCTAAGAGGCAGAGGCAAGGAGGAAATCCATTCCAGGCCATTTCGGCTGGAATATAGAGCTCATAAGGAAGATATATGTGGAAAGGCAAACTGGAGCTGGACTGTGAAGGGCTTCCTGTGTCAGGCTGAGAAGCCTGCACTTTATTCCAGACATAAAAGGGAACACGAGACTAACAAGATGAGACCTGTACTTTAGGGAGGTTAGCTGTGAGGAGGATGGGTT
Organism: Gymnobelideus leadbeateri; assembly: GCA_011680675.1. NCBI lineage: Eukaryota > Metazoa > Chordata > Mammalia > Diprotodontia > Petauridae > Gymnobelideus > Gymnobelideus leadbeateri. The sequence continues at coordinate 139,069 of WOXC01009863.1, read as the reverse complement.
AGAAGAGGCAAAGACCAGTTAGGAGGGGATTGAATTCATGTAGTAACCATGGGGGCAGAGGGAAAGGCACAGATTCTGGAGATGTTTCAGACGTGGAATCAGCACAACCTGGAGACTGAATAAGGTAGATGAGAGAGCAGAAGAGTCAGAGATGGTTCTAAGGTTAGGAATTTGGTGACTGGAAGGATGGGGCTGCCCTTGGCAGAAATGGGAACGTTTGGAGGAAGGCTGGATCCAGAGGGAAAAATGATGAATTCTGTGTTGGGCGTGTCCCATTCCAGCAGCTGATAGGGCATCCAAGGGGAGGTGTCCAACAGGCAGCTGGACACGAAGACTGGCATAGATATGATCATTTAACCTATGAGAGTAGATGGAATCATCAAGGGAAAAAGTACAGAAAGAGAAGAGAAGGTAAATATCGTTAGGACAACCACAGTTAGAAGGCAGAATATGGAGGATGACTTAGGAGAAGGGACTGGGAAGTGGTCAGAGACGTAGGAAGACACCCAGGACAGAGCAGCCCACTTGACAAATGGAGCCCTGGACTCCTTCCACATTGGGTTGGTAAAGCTCCCTTTACCTCCTAGGTAATCAAGATCATTCCATTTGGGTGGAATTCAGATATAGCCCCTGTCCTAAAGGCATTAGCTGCCAGCAAATCTTTTCTTCTCTCTAGGCTTCAGTGCCTTTATGTGTCAAAATGAGGGCTTTGAACCAGCTATTTCTGAGGCTCTTTCCAGCTCTGACTTTGTCTTATTTTCTTAGCTCTCTTCCCAATTCTAACATTCTACATCCAGAAGTTCCTTCCAACTCTTGACATTCTTTGTCCCGGGGCGGCTAGGTGGTGCAGTGAGTAGAGTGTCGGCCCTGGAATCAGAAGGACCTGAGTTCAGATCCGGCCTCAGATACTTAATGCACACACAAACAAAAACCTAGCAGTGTGACCTTGGGCAAGTTACTTAACCCCAATTGCCCTCCAAAAAACAAACAAACAAACAAAAAAAAGACATTCTTTGTCCTAAGGAATCTGAGAGCTCCGCCATTCTTCTTCCAAGGCAACCTCCCAGCTCTGCCATTCTATGTTTTTAGGGATCTGCCAGCTCTGGATATTCGAATGAACATTCAGAAGGACTTGGATTGAAATTTTGCTTCTGAGTCTCAAATCAGACCATATAGAACTAACATTAACAAGCCAGGGTCTCAGGAAGGAGGGATGGGTGAAATCAAATGGGAGTAATGTATAGGATCATCCACTGTAAGCAGGAAGGGGCCTCAGAGTTCATCTGATCCAACCCCCTCACTTTATAGATTCAGTGATTCATTTAATAAGCATTTATTAATACTTTCTATATTAAAGGCATTTTGCTATGTCCTATGGATAAAAAGACTAACATGAAACTGCTCCAGCACCTAATAAGTTTATAATCTATTGGGAGAAAATAACATGTATGGGGTGGCTAGGTGGTGCAGTGAATAGAGCTCCTGCTTGGCAATCAGAAGGAGCTGAGTTCAAATCCAGCCTCAGATACTTAACACTTACTAGCCCTGTGACCTTGGGCAAACCACTTAACCACAATTGCCCTGCCCTCCCCCCTCCAGGCACCTACATCCAATTTGATTCGACAGATTGATTGAACGTCTATTACATGCCCCACCCTGTGCCAGCTGCTGGGGTGGGTGAGAAGAAGAGGAGGAAGGAAAGCCAGAGCCCTGGCCTCCTGGGCACCCAAGTCTAAAGCCCCTGAAGCAGAGAACCTTAGCAAAAAGAAACATTTCAATTTGGTCCAAAGAATGTCCAGGGGCCAGTATGTCTGTATGCAGACAGAAAATGAAACACAAATAATAGACAAAGTAATTTCCATTGAGAGGGCAGCAGTAACTGAGAAATCAGGGTAGGCTGCCTATAGGAGGCGATACTTGAGCTTTCAAGGAGGTGAAAAATTCTAAGCAGAGATGAGGAGGGAGTCAATTTCTGGCTTGAGAAAACTGAGACTATGATTAAGTTAACTGATTTATCCAAGGTCACACAGTTTCTGCTCAAAAGGGCAGTGTTCTCTAAGAAAAAGACATTGAACATTGGGGTTAGGCCATAAACTCCTAGACCTGGGCTCTTTAACCCTTTCTGTGCCCTGGACTTCCTTGTCAGTCTGGGGGAGAGTAGGGACCCTGGTTGGTTCAGAATCATGGTTTTTAAATAATTGGAGAAAAAGTTACATTTCCATTAAAGGATAGTGAGCATAATGATGTAATATAATTTTCCCCATCAAAGTTCATGAACCCCCTGAAATCTAAGGGCACATGGAAGCAGGAACCACTGTCCAGGAGGGGAGAAGTGGGATGGCTTGACCAACTGCAGACCTCACTATTTGCTACTGGTGTAATCTGGGGCAGGATCATCTCACCTTCCTGGGTCTGTTTCCTCATCTGCAAAATTAGGGGTTACATTAAGTGATCTTTAGGGTCCCTTCTGCCTTTAAATCCTATCATTAGAAGCCGTGGCTCTGGGCTAGGTGAAGGAAGAAATTGGTTAGAGCTGATCGATACTGGTTTAAGAGTCCTGGAAGGGGGGCGGCTAGGTGGCACAGTGAATAGAGCGCCGGCCCTGGAATCAGAAGGACCTGAGTTCGGAGCCGGCCTCTGACACTTAATCCACACAAACAAAAACCTAGCCGTGTAACCTTGGGCAAGTTACTTAACCCCAATTGCCCTAAAGGGGCGGCTAGGTGGCGCAGTGAGTAAGAGCGCCGGCCTCGGAGTTGGGATGACCCGGGATCAGATCCGGCCTCAGAAAATGAGCACCCACACACAAATAATGACTAGCCGTGTAACCTTGAGCAAGTTACTTAACCCCAAGAAAAACAAAAAAAAGAGTCCTGGAAGGCCCAGCAGATGGTGGGGTAGCAGATAGAGGGCTGGGTCTGGAGTTCAAATCCAGCCCCAGATACTTACTAGCTCTGTGACCTTGGGCAAGTCACTTAACCTCAATGGGGATAATAACAGCCCCTACTTTTCAGGGTTGTTCTGAGGAAAGAATGAGATAATAACTGTAAAGTACTTAACATGGTGACTGGTACATAGTAAATGTTGTATAAATGTTAGCTATTTTAAGAAGCTATTATTATGACTATTATAAACCCACCTTTTGGCCTGAGCTCAGCAATCCCTTGGGAAGGGAGGTGGGCATTACAGTCCTTCGGAGGACAGAAGGATGCATCAATGGAAGGGGGCAGTGTTTCTGACTTTCTTGCTAACTCTGAGCAGGGAGAGTTGAAAGAGTGGGGGCGGGGTGGTCACTGGCCGCACCAGCTGACTCTCTCCTGCAGCCCTGCTGACCAGCTAATAGCCTTAATGAGGCTCCACATAAGCTGGCTAATAAAATCGTGTCTCTTTCCAGCTGGCATGGACACATCTATCTCCTCAGCTGTCGGGGAGAAGCTGGGGCCCCGGGGCTTCGAGGAAGGCTTAGAGATCAATGATGAGTGGAAAGAGGGAGGAAATTCAGGTCTTGGGCAGCAAGATATCACTGGGTCTCTCAAGGATGGCCTGTGCTGCCTTGTCGCTAGGGGCCAGGAAGGCCGGATGTTGGGGGGAACCCCTTTGTCTCACCCCTTCCGTTCCTGCAGACAGGAAGCCAGCTTCCCTCCCCTTTGTGAAGACTTCCGGGCACCTACATCCAATTTGATTCGACAAAGATTGATTGAACGTCTGTTACATGCCCAGTCCTGTGCCAGGTGTTGGGGTGGGTGAGAAGAGGAGGGGGAAGGAAAGCTGGAGCCCTGGCCTCTTGGGCACCCAAGTCTGAGGCCCCTGAAGCAGAGAACTTAGCAAAGAGTGTCCAGGGACCAGATTGCTTGATCAGTCTGAGCTGGGGCTTCTGAAGCAGGAAGTCAGGAGTGAGAATCTTGCCACCAACACTTGTTATCACCGATATCCTGGATAAGTCCCTTCCCTCCAAGACTCACTTTGCTCATCTACAAAAAAAGAACATATTTTTTTCTTATGGAAAATCATTAGCTCTGACTATTGCTAACTTACCACGTGACCTTGGGCAATCATATTTCTTCCCTAGATCTCATTTTTTTCACCTAAATAAAACACTTCCAGTCAATCAACTTTTATTAATCATCTACTGTGTGCCTACTAATGCACTCTGAAAACTGTGCCAAGCCCTAGTCCCCATTTCCTTATCCTAGACAGGTTCGGAGAAGGGAGTGATTTATCCAAGATCACACAGAAAGTTAATGACAAAGCTATGTTGACGCTGCTCTGAAATTCTGAGATCTCTGGTGAGAGAAGGTAGAAGTTGAGTGGGATCTTGAGGATAGAGTAAGAATTTGAAATGAGAGAAGAGTTCTGAAAAATGATTTGTAACCATTCATTCATTCATTCATTCATTCATTCATTCATTCATTCTATAAGCATGCCTAAATTGTTCATACCCTCTGACCCAGTAAATTCACTACTGGGCATAGACACCTATATACCCCAATATGCCCACCCCAAGTGAGTATATACCCCACTATTAGGCATATACACTCATCTGCCCCAATGACAGAAAGAAAGATGTTATAGGGGCGGCTAGGTGGCGCAGTGAGTAGAGCGTCGGCCCTGGAGTCAGAAGGACCTGAGTTCGGATCCGGCCTCAGACACTTAACGCACACACAAACAAAAAAACCTAGCCGTGTGACCTTGAGCAAGTTACTTAATCCCAATTGCCCTCCAAAAAAAAAAGGGGGGGCAAAAAAAAAAAGATGTTATAAGTAACAAAATATCTGTAGCAGAACTGCTGGGGTAGCAAAGAAGCAGCTAGGTCAGGAGGGCCTGAGTTCACATCTGGCCTCAGACACTTACTAGATGTGTGACCCTGGGCAAGTCACTTAACCCCGATTGGAAAGAAAGAAAGAAAGAAAGAAAGAAAGAAAGAAAGAAAGAAAGAAAGAAAGAAAGAAAGAAAGAAAGAAGTGAGGAAAAGACAAGGAGATAATATGAACAAAGCTGAGGAGGAGGAGGAGGAGGAGCAAGCAAAGACAAACAATAACTGGTTCAAGGAAGAGTCAGGAGAAAAGCCTGGAGAGAATGGATGAGTCATGGAAATTAAGTGACCTACCTAAGGTCAGGTTAGGATTTGCACCCAGAACTCCAGATGACAAGCCCAGGCCCGTTCTCCACCCTACTGTGCTGCTTCTCCAAGCTCGGCCCTCAGTCTACTCCCTATGATATTTTGGGCAAGCCTCGGGCTTCAGTTCACTTATCTGTAAAATGGCCCCTAAGGTCTCTTCAGATTCACAGTCCTCTGACTCCTGAGGTGAAGAGGATTCAGATCACAGGACTGTGGGGTTTAGAACAAGAAGACATCTTACTAGTCATCAAATCTGGTGCCCTCATTTTACAGGCAGGGAAAGTGAGGCACAGAGAGGTCAGTCACTTGGCCATCCAGTATCTGAGGTGGGTTAGGAGCCCAGGTCCTCTGACAGAGTGCTCTGAATCATGGGGAGAGGAGTCTGCTTGGTCCTTTTTGAGGACAGAGAGTGTCCAGGGGATGAGTTGAGTGCATGGTGCCCTGGTACATTTCCTTTCCCAAACTCCCCACTCGATAATCCAGGGCCAGAAAAGTGGAGCAGCTTCCTCCCCAGGGCTCCAGCAGAGCCCAGAATAATTATGTTACCCAGATTCGTTCTGTGCCTTTTTGGAAGGGATCTGAGAGGCCCTGGGCTCCCTTGTGCCTGGCATTGATGCCTGCCAAGGGCACCTGCTCCTTGGTCCCCAGGATAACTGGGGCTGCACTTTGGCACCAGCTCGGGTTCAGGTCCCTGTCTTTTCCCTAAGCCTCTTGTCTTCCTGGGCCCCTCCTGAAGCCTCATTTCCTGAAGCTGGGACTTCCAGATGCTTGGGAGTGAAAATAAAACTCAGGCTCATTTCCTCTGTTTAACTGCTCTCTGCTGCTTTCAAGTATCACTGGAAGCAGTCTAGCTACCCCCCATAGCTGGGAAGAGGTGGGCAGGGGCAGCCTTGGAAGCCAGGGTAACATAGCATAGTAGTAACCGTAACAACAATACCAACAGCAATGGTAGCAGTGCTGACATTTCTAGAGCACCCTAATTCTTGGAAGCCACTGCATATGTTATTTCATCTTGTCCTCACAACATTCTATGAGATAGGGTGCTATTATTATCCCCATTTTAAAGGTGAGAAAACCGAGGTTAAGTGACTTATTCAGAGTCACAGAGCCAGGAAGTGACTGAGGCAGGATTCCCATACAGGTCATCCAGACTCCAAATGCTCTCCCAAAATGCCTCCTAACTCAGGAAGACCTGAGTGGTCTCAGACAGTCACTAGCTGTGTGACCCTGGGCAAGTCACTTTACCTCAATTTACCTAATCCACTGGAGAAGGCAATGGCAACCCAGTCCAGTGTCTTTGCCACAGGCAGTACTGGCATGCTGTGGACCACGGGGGCACAAAGAGTGGGAGGTGAGTCACTAAATAGCCACCCCAACTCCTGTTGAGAAGGTACTTTAAGGTTATTCAACGATCCTCCTCACATGTTCAGAAGGTAGAGTAGGTATTGTTATGCCCATTTTATACATGGAGAAACTGAGGCTCAGAGAGAAGTGAGATGTAATGGAAATAGCACCAGGTTTGGAAGACCTGGGTTCAGCTCCTGTCTCTACCACTTACTAGCTGTTTATGAGCCCGGAGGCCTTGGCCAAGTCCTTTCATCTCTCTAGGTCTCAGTTTACTCACCTGTAAAATGAGGCAATTGGATGGATGATGATTGCTGATAGAGAGACTTGAATCTGGGTTTCCTGACACCAAGGTCGGCCCTTGTTTTTTGTCTTCTCTTTTCTCCCAGGCCTCTTGTGATTCCCCCCAAGCTAGCCTCCCTAGAGAGGCCAGAAATGGGTCTTTTCTTCAGCTTCATCCTCAGAGGTGATTGGAAGAGACAGAGAGCATGCAGGCTAATCCAAGCCCCACCTCTGCCTAGCTCCCTCTCCATGGGGCAAGCAGAGACTTGGGATCAGAGCAGGCATTCAAGCACCGGAGGCCCTAGTGGCACTTGTATCTGGTTCACATTTGATATCAGCTAAGAGGGCTGGACCTGAGTCAGGAGACCTGGCTTTGATCATCTCTGTCTGAGTGATTGTAGACAAGCCCCTTCCCTTCGACTCAGACAGGAAAGCAAGTCTGACATTTATTTGCTTGTGTGGCTCTGGGCAAGTCACACAGTCCCCCTGAGACTCAGTTTCCTCATCTGCAAAATGGGCACAATAATCTTTTTACTACCTGCTTCCCTCAGTTGTGAGGAAAGTTCTTTATGAAGCTTTTAAAAAAATTTAGTTCAGATCTGTGATTTTGTCATTGTGGGGGACTCCCAGATGTGGGAGACTCCCTTCACCAATGCAAATTCATGACCTTTCAATAACCTACAGTCTTTTAAAAAAAAAAAACATTTTATTAGGGCAGCTAGATGGCACAGTAAATAGAGCACTGGCCCTGGAGTCAGGAGGACCAGAGTTCATATCAGGCCTCAGACACTTAACACAAAAACTAGCCGTCTGACCTTGGGCAAGTCACTTAACCCCAATTGCCCTCCAAAAAGAAAAAAAATATTTTATTTTTCCCAATAATACATATGGCTTATAGTCTTAGAGAATTATCTGGGGGGCTGGGAAACGGAATGACTTGCCCCTGGTTACACACCCAGGTCATCCTGACTCCAAGGCCATGAAACCCTCTGACCTCAGAATCCTACAATGTGAATTTTTGATGTTGCTGTTGTTGATATTGATCTTGTTGCCTCGCCCTACTCCCCAACCCCACAGATATTCCTCTTCCCAAAGTCTCTAAGGGCAAAGAACAGCCTTCAGCAGGAGGTGGGGCAAAAACAATCTTTACTCTGTAATGTTGTGATTCCTCCAGAGGACAGGGACTGCCCCATCCAGAGTTCTATCTCTTTAGTTCTCTGACTTTGGGGAATTTGACCAATGAAATTTCCCCCCAGAGCCAGCATGAGTCCTTCCCAGAGAAGGTCCTTGACAAAAAGAAAGACTTCCTTTACATCAAAGTATTGACAGCAACACTTTCTGTGGGAGCAAAGAACTGGAAACAGAATTGGGGGAGAGGGGAAGGGAAGCTAAACAAACATGAATGTCACAGAACATCTCTGTGCTGTAAGAAACGATGAACATAGAAGAACATGGGAAGACTTCTGTGAACAGATGCAGGGTAACAAAAGTAGGACCAGAGAAGTCATAAACACAATAACACCACAAAACAATGGAAACAATGTTTCCAAAAAATAAAGAACAAGTTTGGCCCCAGAAGAGAAGTCATTCCTTAACAGAGGTGGGGGTCCACAAGTGTAGAACACTGTATACAGCATCAGATTTTTCTTTTAACAGACTTTCTGGGTGGGCCAGAGGTGGGATGAGGGTGTATGTGACAGAACAGACAAAAATGAATTTTTTTGAATGAATCCTTTGAACATATCATGGGGCATTGGTGTTTCCCTGAATGAGGAAAGAATGTTAATCTGGGTTCAGATCCTGGCTGTGATGCTTATTACATGTGCAACTTTGGGCAAGTCACTTCCTCTCTCTGGGCCTCAGTTTCCATATCTGTAAAATGAGAGCCTTGAACCAGCTGATGTCTGAGGTCCCCTTCAGTTCTAGAGCTCTGACCCTGCTTTCACAAGGGCTCCACTTTGCAGGGGCTGCAGTGGCCATTCCTCCAGGCTGAGCACTGGAAATGCCATACTTGGCAGGGACTGCCCTTGAAGCCTTCCCAGCTTGGGAGGACCTGCCATAGCTTGCCCAGCCCTGATGAGGCATCCTCGGAGATGTTTTAAGAGAGGAAAATGTTACCTCTGGGTTGTGGCCCATATTCAAGGGGGACGGGCAGCAAAGTATATTTGGTGGGCAAAGCGCAAAAGGACCTAAGATTGAAACCTTAGCCCCACTAATCACCTACCTGTGTGATCTCAGCCCGTATTCACCTTTTTGGGCTGCAGTGGCCTCCAATAAAGAAGGGAGTTGGATTAGATGGCATCTAATGCCCTAGGAGGTGTGGTTAGTGGGGAAAGAACACTAGGACTGGGGTCAAAGGACACAGGTTCAAATTCCACTTCAGATTCAGCTGTGGGTAAGTCATTTCCTCTTTCTGGGCTTTAGTTTCCTCTTCTGTAAAGTGAGGCCTGGATAAGATGGCCAGCAAATCCTAGCTTATTATTTGGGTGACTTTGGGAAAGTCACCTCTTCTCCCTGGGCTTCACTTTCCTCATCTGTAAAAGTTGGATGACCCCTAAGATCCCACCCAAGTTCTGAATCTTCTGGCCTATAAGAGAAGGAGGGAGAATGGTGAGCCCTGAATCCTATGATTTATGGGCGCCTAGGCTCATAGATCTCGAACGGAGGGGCACGTCCCCCTGGAGAGCTCTTGGGAAGTGCGGGGAGATTGAATGGCACTTTTACCCAGAGGCCTCCTGGGGAGCATGGGGAGAATGAGTGAAGGGTACGTCCAGCCAAAGCTGTTAAGACTGGAAGGAGAGGAGCCCAGGTGATGGGTGGCTTGAGGAGACCCTACCATTTCATGGTCTGGCCGGGCAGGGCTGGGCTGGGCTGGGCAGGTAGCAGCTGCTCCAGCTGCTTTGGCCCCGGGCACTGTCTCACGGGGTAGACTGCTCCCTTTGTTGTGCTCAGGGCTTGTCCTCACCTGCCTGGTAGGGTCGGTGCAGCTTCTCGCAGCCGGCCCGACGGGAGGGGAAGGCAGAAAGGGGTGGAGGGGGCCCCGTGGAGGGGGCCCCGTGGTCAGTCCTTTATGGGGCCGCTGGCCTCCCACGGTGCCGGCCCCCTGCTCAGGAAGTGCCGAAAGAGGAAGAGTGTCGCCACTGCCTCTGCTGCAGTGGGGGCAGGATGAGAGTGCCGGGGGTGGCAGGGGTGGGGGCCGCAGAGGCAGCGGAGGCAGCGGCGGCTGCAGCAGCAGCAGCAGCGGGGGCGGAGAAGGCGCTGGGGGAGGACGGGATGCGGCCCCGGGGTGGCTGAGCCCGCACCATGAAGAGGCGGGAGCAGCCAGGCAGATGTGGCGCTACCGCTCCTGGGACGTCCCGCAGATGCCCGCCGAGGGCCCCGACACCCAGTAGGTACCCACCGGAATGGGAGAGGGCTGCCCCGAGGTCCCCGTGGGCACCAGGAGCCTGCCAAGCCCTGGACGACGGGTGAAGCCCGAACTGGGGAAGTAGCGTGGGAGGGCATTGTCCTGGGTCGAAGGACTTTCCTTAGAGGTCCCGGCACCCTGCACTTTGCGGGGCCGAGCCAGAAAAGCTGGTCAGAGTGCCCGGAATAAGGGTCTTTGGGCTACGATCCTCCAGGCTGGCCTCGGGGAGGGTTCACGGACGTGGAAGATCCAGGGCTGGAAGGGACTGAAGCTAACACCAGCTCCGACTCCTGATTCTCCAGAAGGGCTGGATCTCAGGGCAAGGAAGCCACTTGCCGAGGTCACACCACTGGGACGGAGAAGAGCTTCAAACTGAAGCCGGGGCCTCCCGAACCAGGGCTGACTTCCCCAGCCACCGGCTTTAGTTCCCCACTGTAGTCTCAGGAAAAAACAGCCGGGAGGGCTATTGTGCAACTTTCTCACGTGAGCCCATGGTCCTGCAAACGCTCAGGGCCTGTGTTGGCTGCCCATCTGCTTGGCTGGGGGGCATCTCCCTCTCTTCATGATCCAGCCCACCCCAGCCAGGGCTTCCTCTGGTCCCAAGAGAGCTCAAAGGAGAAAGCTAGGGTTCAGGGATACACCCCTCCATGGCACAGGAATTATGCTGCTGGGAAATAAGCTGGTGAGAACCACAAGGAGGTAGACGGGGGAACACTAGAAGTAACACAGGATGTGGCTTTGTTAAGGAGCAAATGAAGGGGTCTGGGAAGGCCACTGGTTGGGGGAAGGGGATGGGGGAGAGGAGCCCCTGGCTGGGGGTGGGGGGCCTGCCCACCCTGCAGAGCCTGCAGGAGCTTGTAATGTAAAGCTGGCTTGGAATGCTCATGGAAGGCTTTCCAGAAGGACAGAAGTCTGCAAATTGCTCCCCCAAATCCCCCCAACATGAAGCTAAGCCACTGGCTTCTCCAAAGCCTGACCCCAGATATGGGTCAGAAATTAGTCCAGAACTCTGTGCTGGGCCAAGCAGGACACTTCCTGGCTGTGTCACCCTGGACTGGTCATTTCACTTCTCCTAAGACTCAGTTTTCTCCCCTGTATGAGATTAGACTATATGGCCTTTAAGGCCCTTTCAAACTCTGCATGTATGAAATGAGGATGTGGAGAGGGGCAGAGGTGTGTGTATGTGTAAAGGGAAATAAACCCTTCTTTGCATGTGTGGAGGCAGTTTGTGTGTGTTGGACCTCTTTGATGTTAGCAATGGCAGTAACCAATCATATAAATAGGTTCTTTTTGGTCTCTTCTTTTTAAAAATTGATAAATGTCAGTTTGTCACATCCTGCCAAATCCCATCACGCTCATAATTAAATTTCCCACAATGTACAATTTTAGAAAAAGCTAAACAAAAAAAAAAAAATTCAAAAGTGAGTGAGACCAGTTCCACTTCAGTGGTTTCCAGATTGTTAAAGCAAAGGACTGTGTGTGAGATAAACTAGCTGGGCCATGGTTTTTATCTGGATTTTGTAACCATTTAGAGTTACCTTGGTTTAGACAGTAGTTTATAGTTATAGCAATTGTGTGCATGCAGTTTCTTCATTGTGACATTCTGAAACCTATCTATGCCCACCATGGAGCTCCCCATTGCCTTTGCAATGAGCTACAGTTCTGACCTCTTGAGGTCGTGGCATTTTCATGATTCAAGGTTGCTTAGAATCGGCAGAAAACTATTTTAGTCTTTTGAGGTCTCTGTGGCCTCATTCCTGCAGATCTCCTCCCTCCCCCAACACGTGGTACACATGGTGACCTCCAAGGGCCTTGTCATTGGGTGTGATTCTTGTCCATGGCCTACTGTAGATATTTCACAAGCATCCCCCACCCCCTCCATGCTAGTAGCCTTCCTCTGAATCAGGGATTCTTTAACTGAGGGCCTGTTCCACTGATGGATTTCAGGGGGCCCATGAATTTGGAAAGGGAAAAAAACCTGCATCTTTATTTTTACTAACCTCTAACTGAAATTTTAGCATTTTCTCCCATTTTGAATTTTTTTTTTCTGAGAAAGGATCCATAGGTTTTAATAGACTGACAATAGAGTTGACATGCAGAGAAAGGTTGAGAACTTCTCAATCTCTTCACATTTGGAATAAGTCCATGGGATTCCCATTGGGAATCCTCAGTCTCCACTCATGGCAGTCCCATTCCATGTCCAGACATCCATTATTCTGACAGCCTTTACAATGATACTGTGTTAGCAATACCCACTCACACCTACTACATACCTCAACATTGCCATTTGAATGACCCTAAGCTTTCACTTTTTGGACCTATAGCAAAGCCACACTGTATCGTTGGAAACATATCAATGTTAACTGACAGAACTGATGAACTCAGCACAAATTGAGACAGCTTTTCTTTCTTAGACATGGCCATTGTGAGAATTTGTTTTGCCTGACTATACATGTTTATAACAGGAATTATTTATTTTAATTTTTTTCTTTCTTATATGAAGGGGTGTGGAATTAGGGAATATGGATCTAAAAATAAAATAAAATTTGGTTTTAAAAAGTACTGATGTTAAGATGGTTTCAGGGAAAAACTAGGGTTCTTGAAAACACCATGGCATTTCCCAAAGACAACCTGGTCTGCTTTCTTACACCCCTTTAATGCTGGGCTCAACTCATTTTCCAATTGCAGTGTCTGTCTGAGGTATATGTGTTGATGGGTCAGCTCTATGGGTTGTCCATCTATTATACAACAGAGACTAGACACTAGACCTTCCTCACTTGTTTCCTCCACATGGCTTACTAAGCTGAACCCTTTGGAGTTTCTGTGCAGTGTCTCACAGCTTAAGTCCATCTGGAGAATTTCACATGTATAGATAGAATATCAGCCTGGTCATTTTTCATGAACTCACCAAGGACATCCTTGATACACATGTATAGATTATTCTTATGAGCATTTGAATTGGGCACATAGATCGACCGTTTTTATATTTTCCCAATTATCTCTTTTTTGTTAATAAAAAGATCCAAGGACAAAACAGAATCACAGATTTAGAGCCCAAAGAAACCTTTTTTTTTCTTTTTAATCAAGAAGAAACTTAGGCTAAGAGGTTAAATGATTTGCCTAGGGCCTCAGAGCTAATAAGTCTCAGGTGGATTTGAACTCAGGTTCTCCTGACTCCACATACAGTGTCCTACCCTATGCCAGGCTATCTTGAGATGGGCAGACACGGAGGGGTTGTGATAGCATGGGAGGGATGTCCTGAATTGATTAACTTATGGATGCAGTACAGCATTTGAGTAATAAGGTCCATGATTTTCCACAAGTGTTTGGTCTCCTCTCCTCTTATAGAATTGTGCCTTCAAAGTTGTCCTCAAAGCTTTATTGCCTGAGCGTGGACTGTGGTCTTGTCTAGGAATTTCTCTCACCTTTGTTTTCTTTTGTACCATTTCTAAGCCCTGGCTCCTAATGCAGCAAACTGGTGACTGGTGTTTGTGTCCCCATTGTCATTAAAAGAAAAAAAATTGTTTGCTTAGAAATCTTCTTAAATTGTTTCTATTCTTGATTGTTCCTTGTTTTCCTTCCGGTTTCATCTTTAATTCCCTTGGGACAATTTGATCTCTTGCCAACCTTTCTGTAAACTTGTTTTCCCTCCATTGTGTCTGTTTAATGAACTGATACTTCTCATAATCCTCCACCATCTACCTCCATAGGATTTTATCAATGAGTTTATGTTTTGAATTGACATTGCCTTTGGTTGTCACATTTCTATACTTATAAGGCAAGAAGAGTTTTCAAGAAGAGAAATTCTAAAGCTCTTTCAGTCTCCTAATTATGGCACTAAACTTATAATAATTAAACTTGTTGAGGAAATCATGAGAGTTGCTGTTAGGTTCTGCTGTTTTATCCATTTCCCATTTTTTGTTAACAGTTAATTTAACTAGGCCAGGTTGGAATTTTCTAAGTCAAATATCATCTCTTCTCGTTTTTATTCTTTCTCCTAATAATAACTGACTGTTATGTAGACAGTATATATACACAGGTGAGATGCTTTTGTATTATGTATACATCTTTGTCTTGTCTTATTTCCTTTTCCTGAAATATTTCCTAGCCTATTTTCCTCTACATAATTTTCTCCCCTATTCCCAAGTGAGACTCCAGTGAGATAATTTTTTTTACTTTACTTTACAAACCATAAAGTGCTATATAAATGCCAATTATCATTATCAACTTCATCACACAGGCCTCCTGTACACCTACTATGCTCCTACTGCACTCAAGCAATATTTATAGAGCAGTAGGTGTGCCAGAAAATGTTTAATAACCAGGCTCTCCAGAAGAAAAAAAAAGTTACATGCACATGAGTTTAATCTTCATTATTCATAATTTCTTAAGTCTAGACAATCAACAGAAAAATAAATCAAGCCCTTATCTGTAGCATTTGCTCATTTCTGAAGTGTAAATTCAATTGTTAGATCTGGCTCTGGCAGACCTTTGCCTTTGCTCACCTTGTATGGAAATCATTGGTACAGGAATTTTTCATTTATCTTTATTATTTGGGACTCAGGGCTGTTCCTCCAGCAAGTTTTGGTGAACAAAAAGTCTATTTAAATATTAACCTCACCTAAACAAAAGCTGGCCTACGGGATGTAAATTGTTACTTAAAAGTCTTCCTTAGATAAGAAATTGGAGGAATCTCAGCTGTCCTTGATTCCCTGGCAAATCCTCTCCCTCAGTCTATTTATAAATCCTCTAAATGCAATTTAATCAAGTTACCTGACTTAGTTTACCAATAGACTTTGATGAGATTTGTTTCCTTAGGGAATGTATGAGATTATGTCTTTGTTTAACTAAGTTTATGACATTAAAGAGAATATTGGAGTATGGATGTATCTTGTATGGCCCAAGAGGAATGTACAAGATTGCAATATGTAAATGAATCATTTCTCTGTCTCTCCAACCTGATTTTGCCCATAAGAAGCCATGTCCGAATCCTCAAGATTGTTCAGATTTTCTCTGAAGCCTGAACCTATGCTTGAACAGAATAAGAAAACCTAGGTTTTTACTTCCATAATTTCAGTATCGTATATGTGTGTATATATATATATGTATATGGAGGTAGTGACCCACCACTGGGACTCAGAGAGGAGACATTTTTCCCCTAACGTTGTCAAGTAATAAAGTATGCCTCAGTTTAATTTGGTGGAGCTTGCTGGATTCTTTTTAGAAGGCCAGTACCTCTTCATCCCCTCCCTCAGATTATGCCACACAAATGGCCCTTATTTTCATTGTGGTCTTTTTGTCAGTGCCAACACAAACACTGTGATACAAACACAATCCTGTTGTCCCCTGAAATGACATCTCTTGTTACCTTTGGACATGAAATGAAACCAACTCCACCAACTTCTAGATTTTCTTCTTCAGGAAAAACCAGTGATTTCTCTTTCAATGCGACTTCCTTTTGTCATCTGATTTTGTTTGTAGTGAGAGTAACACAACTGATGGGATTCAGATATTCCAGCAATTCCTGGTCACTAGCCAGGGTCAGAAACTCCTGTGCTTTCAACACCACTGTCCCACTCCCTCCTCACTTTTTCTTTTACGTTCTGCTACCATCACTGCCAAAGCAGAAGGAGTCCATTTTCTCTTTTTTGCTTGTTTCAGACGTTACTCTGGTTAAAGAGTTCATCACCAAGTGGCCAGACTTACTAACTTAGTGGCACCTAACTTAGCTGGTCTTCAGACAAAAGACATACTTTATTACCAGGACCATTCTGAGGACTTTTCCAGCATCTTAGAACCTTGTTGGCCCATGACTCACTGGCATAGTCCTTTGAGACTTACACAGGGATTCTGAATAGGACTTTGTGGAAGCCAGAAGAACATTGGGGCTAAAAGGATAGGACCTTGTTTCAGGGCAAAGTTTGAGGCCATTGAAAATGCTGCACAAGTTTCCAAATCTAGCCTTCTATCCTTTTCCATTCTGGGCCTACGTCATTGGCCATCAGCTCTTTTTATGTTTATGTCTCAAAGGACCAGTTCTATGGATTGTCTATTCAACTGTGTGACCTAGTCTCAACAATACTTTCTCTTCATCTCAGGAAATATCAGTAATATGGGGAGAGAAAGGGAGGAATACCCAGTGAGGGTGAAACCAGCCCCCACATAATGACAAAAGATTGAGAGGAAGGCCCTCCTTGTGTGGAAGAGCTCTGGGTGGATTCATGGGAGGGCTTGGAAAGGAATTGTATGATGAGAAAGTGGAGGGAGTTACTGTGTTGGTAAAATGGTGACTCTCCCAGAATATAATAGCTAACAGCTGGATAGTGTTTTACAAATCCACACAAGTATCCTGAGAGGTCGGTGCTGTTATTGTCCCCATTTTGCAAGAGGAAACTGAGGTTGAGTATAATTCATTGTACCTATAATTTGTTCCTACTTTCTTTACTCTGGATCACTTCCTACACATCTTTCCATGCTTCTTTGAATTCTTTTGTAGTACAAATCTACTTCATGGGCTTAAAAGGCATGAAGCATTTTGTGACCTTGTGCAATTCCAAATTGTTTGTCCAAATGGTTGGGCAAATTCACAGTGCCATCATCAGGGGTTTCTTAGTTGTTTTGTAAAGTGACTAGGTCCTCTGAAGTGCAGACCAGACCAAACTTCCAAGCAGGCATCTATGTGAACATGGTAGAAGGTGAAGGAGGGTCGGTGTGAGTGTGAATTTATTTAAGAGACATGTATATTCCTTGGTGTGTTTATAAGTCTAATGTGTAAGGGAAAAGGAAGCCCCATGTTGTGACTGTGAGTGGGTGTGTAGGGGTATGTATGTCTAAGGAGCCATTGTCTAGGAGTTGGTGTATCTAGTCATGTCTCCACCCCTCCCCTTCACCACCCCAAGGACTTTGGGCTCACTTGAACTAGGTCTGAAACCCTAATGAGTCAGTTTCTCTCACTGGCTCATGCCCCCACCAGAAATGTCTAAAATAAAGCTTAGGTATGGCTCATGTCTAGGTTTCCCTAAAAGTAGGTAAGTGGGTCTCAACTCTGCAGACACTCAGTGTGCAATGTGGGTATCAGGTATAGGCCAGCTTTTATTTTACCCACCACAGAAATTGGATGTGATGCAGAGGGACTCCCAGGAGCCCATGACCAAACACAGACGCATAAAGCCTTTCTATGTCTATTAGATTTCTTTGAGGAAGTGGGCTGGGATTGCTTGAACAAATACTGCCCATTACCCTCCAACCTGCATCATCCAAGCAACTCAGGGCAATGGCAAGGGGATAAAGGGGCAAGGGGGCAATCTCTTCCCTTTTCTCCACTCCCCCCTAACCCACAGCTTTAGGCCCTTAGCTACAGGGCAATCATCTTCTTTCTTCAAGGCAGTGGAATTCAGGAATTCTCAGTCTCTTGGAAGCTCTAGAACATGCGTAGAAAGACAAGAATTCTTATCTCTGTCGTGCTCAGAATAGAAACCAAAAGCAGTAGACAACCAGGAACTTAGGAGATCCATCAGGTAGGTCCCTTCCTGGGCCACCTGGGCCAGCATAGGCAGGTATCTTGCCATATGTACCATCTTCTGGGGAGGAGGGAGAAAGCCCCTCCTTGGTGTGGTGCATGTTGGTCTGGAATTTGAAAGGACAGAGTCCAAATGCCAGCTCAGCTCCGTTGCCTTCTGTATACCAAGAGAAAGAAGTTGACTTTTTTTACCCAGCTATTATACTATATTATGGAAATGCTTGTTTTATTCCATATTCATTAAGGAGCCATCTGGGAGAGAGAGAGAAAAAAAGGCTAGATTTATAGTCAAAGGACCTGGGTTTGAACCCAAATTCTGCCCCATTTTCTCATCTGTAAAATGAAGGGGGATGAGCTGTTAGATGACCTTGAAAATCCCTGCTAACCCTAAAGCTGTTAATGCTATCATTTTGGAGAGAATACAAGCTCCTTGAAGGCAGCCAGCTAAGTATTCATTAAGTTCGATGTGCCAACTCCGTGTGTGTGCCAGGGATGCAAAGAAAGGTAAACACAGGGCTCCTGCCCTCCGGGAGCTTACAGTCTAATGCGGGAGAACACATGGAGATAACTGGGGGCACGCAGAGGGCCCCCAAGAGCCGGGTCTGGAGGGGAGCGGGGAGAGCACCCAGACTCGGAGCCCTGGAGGGGCAGAGACCAGGCCAGGGCGGCTGGAGGGGAGTGCAGTGGGAGAGGACTGGAAGGTCCAGCAGGGACTTTTATCTGAACCAGGTGACTTTGGCCTTGTGTGCACACAGTAGGCTTTTAATAAGTGCTTGTTGGTTGAGGCCACCACTCAGAACCCTAGCCCGGCCCTTGGAAAGAACGGGGTTGGAAGCCTGCTTCTGACTCTAACCACCGAGAGCCTCAGCTTCCTTATCCGTAAGGGGGTGGGGCTGGATGCGGCCTCCAAAGCCTCTTCTCTGAATCAAGGTGCCTGCCCTCAGGGTGCTTCCACTCTGGGTGGGGGCGGGGCAGGGAGACAGCCGGCTCTTACCACTAGGGGGCAGCTTAGGCTTCGGGTAGGACGGGGCGGAGGACCGGCAGCTCGGGTGTCTGTGTGGAGCCTGAGGAAGGCTCTGTTGTCATCCTGGTCGCGGCCCCGGGGCTCAGGCTCGAGGCCCCACCTCCGCCCCTCCCGGAGAAGGGCGCCCCCGCGTGGCCTCGGCCAGGCCGGCGGGGGCTGCATGCGCCGCCAGGCCGGCAGGGGGCGCCGCCGGTCTGGGCGCGGGGGCGGGGCCGGAGCCGCCGGGGCGGGGCCGCTCGGGGCGGAGCTGGGCTCGGTGGGGCGGGGCGCCGGGAGCAGGCAGCGGCGCGGGCAGCTCGGCGGGGTCCTGCGCGCAGCCTCGTTCTGCCTCGTCCTCTCGCTCATTCGCTCCCTCCGCCCCCGGCGGCACTTCCTGGAGTCCGGGCGACGGCGGTGCTGCTGCTCGCGCGCCTCCGGGTGGGCGGAGGAGCCCCATGGCCCCTGCGGCAGTCCCGGCGCCGGCGGCGGCGGAGCGCTGACCCGGGAGCGGACGGAGGGACGAGGCCGGCGCGCCATGGGCGTCTCCCGCCGGCCCCGCGCCGCCCGGGGCTAGGGCTGCATGGAGCCCCCCGACGGCGGCGGCGGCGGCGGCGGAGCCGAGGCCCGGAGCAGCGGCTCGGACTCGGCTTCGGCCTCGGCCTCGTCCAGCGGCTCGGAGGGGGCCCGCGGCCCGGAGCCCGACAAGGCGCCGCGGCGGCACAGCAAGAGGCGCTTCCCGGGGCTGCGGCTCTTCGGCCACAGGTGAGCGAGCGCTCGGACCCTGCCGGCCCCGCCGTCCCCATGGCAACCCCGCGGCCGCTGCGCTGCCTCTGGCCGTGGTCGGCTCCTGCCCCCGGCCCCCTGATTGTCACCTCCTGCCCCTGGCTCCCCTGGGCATTGTCACCTCCTGACCCCGTCCCCCGGCATCCTCAGACTGTCACCTCCTGACCCCGGCCCCCTGGGCGTTATTGCCTCTGTCTCCCTCCCCCTGGCATCCTCAGGCTGCCGCTTCCTGTCCCTGTCCCCGTCCCCCTGGGTGTTGTCACCTCCTTCCCCCATCCCCCCTGGCATTCTCAGGTTGTTCCCTCCTGTCCCCATCTCCCGGTCATTGTCCCCTCCTGTTCCCGTCCCCCTGACATGGTCACCGTGGCCTCCTGCCCTTCTGGTCACCCCTTGTCCTGTCCTCGTGGTGCCTCCATCCCCCGCTCCCTGTCTCACCCAGCCCCACTTTCCCTTGCCCTGATGCACCCCCCAAAGGCAGCAGAGCCGGCCACCCGATGGCCCTCTTTGGGCAGCAGCCCTTTCTCCCATCTCCCTGTCACTCCTCCTGCCCGGTTCTAGAGCCCCCGCTGGGCAGGGTCCCCCGGACCCAGCTGCCTCCTCTTGGCGCTGTTTCACTAAGCCCCCGGAGCTCAGGAGGACTCCTGCCGGCTTCTTTCTCCCAGATTCAGTGATGATTATGGCAGGTTTAGTTTGGTTTGTCTTTTTGCAGGAGGTGGGGGTGAGCCAGAGCTGCTCCTGCAGGGGATGGTGGACCCTCGGCAGCCCAGCCTCTTGGCCCCTCCGCCCTCTTCCCTTCATCCAGCCTGACGTGGGGTCTCAGATGGGCATGTGCCGCCTGGGGTCCTGCCGCTTGCTCCGTGTGGTTCCTGCACCCCGGCTGTGCAGGGGCCTTGGGTGCAGGATCCCAGCTGGAGAGGCTTAGTGAGTGACAGCAATCAGGGCCCCCCTGGCATTGCTTAGTGCTTTAAGGTGGCAGAAGGGGGATGCCAGGTCCTTGGCTCCCGTCAGGGCACTGCTGGACTCTGCCCAGGGAGTGCTTGGCTAAAGTCCTGTCTCCACTCAATTGCCCTGCTTTCCTTTTACTCAGCTTTGACTCTTACTTGGACAATAATCTCCTGCCTGATGTTGAGGAAAGGCACCTCACCTCTGGGATTGGCTTTCCCCTGACCTTGCCCCAGCTGCTCCAGCCCCTCTTTGTCCAGATCTTAGGGACTCACCGTGAATCAGTGAGGTAGCATTGTGAATCTGAGTCAGAGCCTTGTGTGCTGGACAGCTTTCAGTGCTGTGGTGATTTCTAGTGAGAGAGGGAAGGGCTAGGAGCCCTTTTCACCATTCTGCCATTCCTTGTTCAGCCATATCTCCACCTCCACCATGAACCAGCCTCTGGGAGAGGGGCCCCCCTACGTGCGTTTCTGACCCCTTCCTTGGATCTCTGTGTGCCAAAGGGGCCCCTGCACCCGATAGGCATGAGACTGTCCTTTGTATAGATGGACAAAGACAGGTGCATCGAGGGAAGAGCTGCAGGCAAAGTGGAGAAGGGCAGACACTGGCAGTGGGGGATGTCAGGAGCCCTTTGGTGCAGGGATGAACTGGGAACTGGGGTGAAGTGCATGATGGGAAAAAAAACAGGGCAGAGAACACTCATGGCTGTGATGCCGTGGCCATCATTCTATGGCAGCCTGGCCGCTCATCCGCCTCTTCCCTCATACTGCCTTTGTTTTCCTAGTATTCTCTTGGTTCACTCGGTTTGGTTGCCGATTCAGTTTGGGGGATATCCAATATCCACTGAAACTGGACTGTATCATACTTAGCGAGCATCCTGACTGTTTCTGCCTTTTTTGCCCTAGGGGACAGGTCCAGGGAAGACAGGCCCTGGCCCCTCAGTGCCCCCAGCTCTAAGATCCCACCCCCATCATCCCCTCGATTCTCTTTCTCTGGCTGTAGACAAGAACGCCCAAGCACAGAAGGAGAAAGAAGGCAGTTGCTGGAGTTGTGCTGGGCTCAGAGCATTTAGAGGTGAAACCATGAGAGGCACTGACATGGAGCACCTGAGGCTTTTAAAGGGCTCGACACACATTCTCATTTAATGAGTGGGTGCTGTGGAGCACGTCCTGCATCAGTGTTACCCTTAGTCTACAGACAAGAAACCTATGTCCTGAGAAATAAGTCATATCATCTGCTGTCAGTAAATACAGGGGCAGCTTTTGAACCAGGGTCTCTCCACTGAAGCCAGACTTCCTTATATCCTGACTGGGATGAACAAAGTCCCCTACTCCAACAGAACCCAAAATTGAGGCCCAGAGAGGTATGCAGTGTCTTTCCCAAGGTCACAGGTAAAAGTTACAGAATCTGGATTCAAACCCAGGTCCCCCAAATCCAGTGCTGTTGCCACGGTGCCACCCCAGGTGCCAGCCCAACTCCTAGGTATCTTAAGTTGTTCCCCTTTCTTTCCCCATGCAGCCTACCTCTGTGTCTACAACTGGCTGCATTGTCTTGGTATCTTGGAATGCAGTTCCTAATCTCCACCTGCCCAGCCTGGCGACAGAGGGGACTGGCTTGCAATCTGTCCACCGCCCCCCCCCCCCCATCTCACACTTCCAGCTGGTAACTAATCACTTAGTTGGGGAGGAGCTTGGGTCGCTGGCCTTGCCCCACTGAAGGCTACTTCCCAGGACCTAAGTTCATTGCCCCTCATGTTTACTTGTGCAGATAGTCTGAGGGAACCCTCCCTGGGCTTGCCAGTGGGCTTAGCCTGTAAGTTTTATGGGCCTGGGGAGGGGCTGGGTATTCCTTCCTCTGGCCTTGTCTCTGAATTGAAGGTCATGCTGCCTGTGGATTAGCTGGTTTTATGCCCCAGGGGCATCACCAGTTGCCAGCACCTTACACAAAGCCCTGGCTTCTCCAGACACAGGAGACACTCATTGATGCCCTGGAAACCTAGCTGTCTGTTGTCTCTTCCTCAGCCCTTGGCAATGTCTCCAAATCTGAGGCTCCTGGGGTGGCACAAAGGCTGTTTCTCTTTAACTTCTTTGGTGCTGTTCTCATCTCTTTAGTGCTGAGGCTAGCTGGCCAAGATAGTGCTCTTGGCTCAAGGAAGTAGGAACAAGGGCCGCCACCTCTCTGAAAGGTGACCATGGAGTAATGAGGAGAGCCCTGGCCAGAGCTGGTGGCACCAGAGGTGGCTTAGAGGCCTGGTTCTGCCCCTTTCTAGCTGTGTGAGTTTGGGTAAGTCATCCTCTCCCAGGCCCTGGTCTCCTTATCTAGCACATGAAGGCATGGACTTCCCTGCTTTGTGCCTGGCATAGAGCCGGGCACGGGGATGCCAGGTCTCCTGGAGTGCCACCATTTTGTGATATCAAGTGGGCCTTCCTCCCTTGCTGGTGGGTGGCAGTGAGGGAGGGGCCTGTCGTCTAGCCACCTGAGTAACCTGCTCCCTGGAAAGGTTGCTTCAGAAACTGGAGGAGAGAAGGCTTTTATTTATTATTATCTCAAATGAGATAATGTTTGTTGAGCAGTTGGCGCAGTGCCTGGCATATCATAGGTGCTATATATAAATGCTTGTTCTCTTCGCCTCTTCCTTTCCTTTTTATTGGGTGCCCCGGGGTGTGTGGCAGTGAAGCCGCAATGTGGAAAAATCCAGAGAACCTAGCTTGAAGGCTGGGCCCTTTCCTTCACCACCTGTGTGAGCTTGGGTAGTTTATTTACCTGGGGAGACTTGGGTCCAATGAACCGCAGTATCCTTTCCAGCTCTAGAGCCTGTAGCCCTGGAAATGGGCACTTGGATTTTCATCAGGCTGAATACAGAAGGAAAAGAAGCTGGGAGGGAGGTTAGACATCCATAGCAAGTGTTCTTGAAGGCTTTTAGCCTGGCCAGGCTGCTCCCAGGTGCCTAGGTAGAGCAAGCAGCCTGTGGTCCTGGGGCTGCCACTTGCAGTCGTAGCCCAGCCTTGGAGGGCTGGAAGGAGCCCTAGACTGACCAGTCCAGCCCTGTCATTTGAAGGGTAAGGAAGCAGGCCCAGAATCCAGGGCACTGGGTTTGGAGGCTGGAGACCCGCATTTGAACCCTGTGACCCTTGGCAAGAGTCTTCATGTCTCACCTGTAGTTTGTTCATCTGAAAGTCAGGATCGTAAACTGCTGCTGCCCCAGCGGGCTGAGGGGAAAGCTCTCTTGTTGGCCCTATGGCGCCCCCAAAGGTGGCTGCTGGCCGTCTCAGTTCTCCTTGTGCCATGCTGGTCACTTCTACAGTTTCTACGGGAAGCAGGGGCCAGGCCGCTGGGCTGTGGCTGTTGACTTGCATCTGTCAGTGCAGAGAAATCAGGAATCACTCAGGTACAAAGATGGGCAGGCTGCTTCCTCCATGGCCTGCCCCATTCAGGGTGTACTGCTTAGGGAGCACCGCCGGAGAAGGGAAGCATAGGGAGTTTCAAAGGAAGCAGCGGTGCCTGAGCTCTGAACAAGGGCACCTGCCCTGCTCAATGCCAGGAAGGCACAAGGGGGCGACATCGGCCCCCTTAAGATCCAGCCAAGGTTCATCGGCAGGGCCCCTCCCCCTCTTCCCTTTTGCCCCTCCAGCTAGGGTCTGCACCCCCCTCCAGTTCAGGAAATGGCTAGTAGCATTCCTCTGAACACAGAGGGCCATGGGTCAGCACTGAGTCAGCCAGCTCATCACCACTGTTGTCTCAGCCTCGCTTTTCTGAAAGGCAGGACTTCAGAGCCGTCAGCCCGCAACCTAGAAATAGAGAATGTCAGAGAACATGGGGGGTGTTAGAGACCAGCAAGGGGTAGTTTTGTGACTGTCTTGTTAAATGGAATAGTGCTTTTAAAAAGATTGCTGCACAGCACAGGTCCCCAGTGCAGTAAAGAGTCCTTTTGTTTGTCAGTAGGACATTGAAATAGCTGGTTTGATTAAATTTATAATAAAAAGGGGGGAAACACATCAGTCAGTCTGAAAGCATTTAGTAAGTCCTTGTTGCATGCCAGGCACTGTGCTAGGCCCAGAGAGGCCAGTGCAAAGGCAAGAGAGTCCCTGTCCTCAGGGAGCTTCTTTTCCACTAGAGGGATACCACATATTCCCAGGGAAGTAAATAGAGGTTATATACAAAATAAATACCCAGTGATGGGTCAGGAGGCCCTTGGAGGAAGGGTGTTAGGGGAAAGCATTCTAGGCATGTGAGACACATTAGAAAGGACCTTCACTGCTGCGTGCCCAGAGAGGGCTGGAGAAGGCCTCTGTATCATTGGAGTGAGGAAGAAACAGAGGCCTAGAGAGGTCATGAACTTGTCCAAGGTCACACAGGAAATAGCAAAGCTGGGACCAGAACTCACATTTCCCGGTTTCCCTGGGCTTTTTCTATTGCATCCGGATGCCTTTCTTTGTCCCACCAAACTTCCCAAAGAGCACCACCCTTGCCTGCCCCCTCCCTTTTTCTCTCTCCCCCTTCCTTTTCCTCTCTGTCTTCCTCTGTCTCTCACTACCTTTTGTCTCTCTCCCCTTTCTTCCTCTGTTTGTCCCTCTCCCTCCTCCCTCTCTTCTCTCTCCCTTCCTCCCTCCATCAGCTCTCTCTCATTCTTCCTGTTCTTCCCACTCTCCCCCTTCTCTTCTCTCTCTCCTTCCGTCTCCTTTCCTCTCTCCCCCTCTTCCTTGCTTTTGTGTCTCTCCCTCTTTTTTCTCTCTCCTCTACCTCCTCCTTTTCTCTCTCTCTCTCTCTCTCTCTCTCTCTCTCTCTCTCCCTCCCTCCCTCCCTCCCTCCCTCCCCTCCCTCCCTCTCCCTCTCCCTCTCCCTCTCCCTCTCCCTCCTGTCTCTACTCTCTTCCCCCACACTTCCTTTCTTCTGCCATCATATCTCTCACTTAGATCTGTGGGAGTCTGGCAGAACCTAGAGGGTGCAGGGGAAGGGGGTGGATACAGGAGGAAGCCTATCCCATGTTCCAGGCTTTTACATAAAGGTAAGAGAGTGGGGAAATGAAAATTATGACTGGCTATGAATATATAATTCTTGTCTGTCTATGTACCGACTTTGATTCACCAGGGTCCCCTAGTGGCTCCACGTGCCAGGGAAGATAAGTATTCGAGGATTTGTTGTGTGAACTCTTCCTCTCTTTCTTCTCTAAGCTTAACTCAGCAGACTAAAAGGTGGCTTTGAAAGGTCTTCTGGAGGTAAATCCCTGTGGTGGTGGATATTTATAGATTTTCCCTAGAACAGGCCACCTTTGGGCTCAGCATCCTGTTTGGAATATTGAGCCCCTCTGCCTTTCTTCCCTCTTCTCATTGGTGCCGTGGTCATAGATGATCATCTTGTGTCCCTGGGATCCCCTTCTCTCCCCCTTCACTTTCCTATCAGCCGAGCTGCCTTTGGCCACTTTAGACCAAAAGAAAATGCAGGGGGTAAGCATATTAGGCAAGGAAGTATGGGAGCTTACCCCATTCCCCCATTTGATAAAGAAGTCTCTGTGGTTTAGGTAAAGTTCAAAGAGTGGGACCAGCACAGAGCTGTTGGGTGAGTCCCATGAAATTCTGGGTCTGTGTCTGGCTGGAGTGGGAAAGGGCCTCCTTCCCCCCTCCACCCCAAACTCACATGTACACAGATCCTTCTAGGTGCTGCTTGTACTCCTCCCAGGGAGAAAGAATATCAGCCTGCTTGAATTCAGAGTGATGAGTAGAAATTATAAAGAGACAGAGTGAAGCTTGAGGTCAGAAAAAAACCTTGCTGACAGTCAGGGCTCCCTGTGACTTCCTTCTGGATTCTCATGGAGCCTTTTCCCAGTTCACATTGGACTGGCTGGCTCCTGAGGCCGAGCCCCAGAGAGCTCTGATTCTTCTCTGCCACTTTGTACATGGGTGTTGACCTGTCTGTTATGTGGCATGGGGTCACTCCCCTTCTGGGCCTCGGTTTCTTCATTTGTAAAACAAGAGAGTTGAGTCAGTTGACTGATCCCTTCCATTTCTAATATTCTGTGTGTCCAGGAGCTGCTACAAAGACCTTAAGTCACCAAAGGAATCCTACTCATATTCTCAGAAAAGAACAGTCATTTCAAGGGTGAGAGATGCTTAAATGTTCTGCTGTTACTCCTACATGACATCTCATCTCCCACCTCCATGCCTTTGCACAGACTGTTTCCCCCCCTTCCCTCCTATCCCTTGCCTCCTAGGTCCCCTAACTTTTTTTTTTTTGCTTTTTTTTTTTTGGAGGGCAGTTGGGGTTAAGTAACTTGCCCAAGGTCACACGGCTAGGTTTTTTTTTTTTTTGTTTGTGTGTGTGTTAAGTGTCTGAGGCCGGATCCGAACTCAGGTCCTTCTGACTCCAGGGCCAGCACTCTACTCACTGCACCACCTAGCCGCCCTCCCTAACTTCTTTAAAAGCTCAAGTCAAGTGCACCCTCTTCTTTTAGGAGCAGATTCTTAATCCTGCCAATTATTAGTGCCTTTCCCTCCCCAAAAAATGACCTTTTTTTCCCCTTGTGTACCTCATTTCCTTCTGTAAAAAGTAAGTCCCCAGAAGGCAAGGATTGTTCATTCTTGTTTTTGTCTCTGGGACCTCTTCAGGACCCTGGCACAATGTGGCACTTGATAAAAATGCTTATGAAAAGCTGACAGGATGAGGTAGGATGGCAGTGGGGAGAGAGGGAGGTAGTGGAACCAGATGACTCATGAAGGATTCAGTAGGACCTTTCATGTTTCTCTGTTGACCCCAGAGCCAAGGGTTGAGGTCTCCTGTTTGAGGGGCCTCTGTTCTTCAGAAAGAAGGAGCCAGGAGGAGGCCATACCATGGAGCACCTCCCCAGTTCTGCTGCCTTTTGCTTTGAGGAGCAAATATCATTAACTGTGTGAGTGACCTTGGGAAGTTATTTGCAGTTCCTTCACCTTGATCTCCTCTGTAAAATAAAGGGGATGGACCAACTGACCTTTTAGGTGTCTTCTAACTCAGACATTTTATGGCTATGAAAGCAGGGAGGCCAAGGCTGTGTGTGAGCCTCAGTCTTCAGCCAGCTAGAGCTCTGGGTTGGGTCCTCTCTATGCAGGGGACCTCACCAAACACAGATGACTTATCACAGCAGGGTTAAAAATAGCCTCCGTAGAGCCTTGGGCTCCTGCCACCCAGACGCCAGCGCCTCCCTATCTCCCACCCCCTACCTCGGGCTTCACTCCCTGACATTTTGCAGATGAGGGGGTGGTTGTGAAAGGGGCCCAGCTGCTTTCTGCTCCTGGGGCCCAGCCAGGAACCTCCTTCCTCTACCCCCTTGTAAGGAGTTCCCCAAGGGGCAAAGGTTTTTTTTTCCTTAAGGGTTTTTTGGTACCAGAGCAGCCACAAGCCATTATTCATGGGGGCTTTGGCTGATCCCCACACATGTAACCTCTCTCTGGAGTTCTTCCCACTCTTCCTTTTAGAGCAGCTCTAGGGAGACGGAGAGAAAGTGTTGGTGAAAGAGGCAGTAGGTGGCAATGTTGGAGCCAGAGGCCTGTGTTTGGGCCCCAGCACCCTGAAACTTGGGGGTTGTAATGACAGAGAAGTCTCTTCACTTTTGAGGTTTTTCCATCTGCAAATGTGGGTTGCTGATACTTCCATAGCCTATCCTGCTAACGAGCAAAGTCCTTTGTAAACTGAAGGGCTGTGGAAGTGGGGGCCTCTCTCCTTACTTGTTGGGGGGGGGGGTGAGTGGGGAGGAGTCAGTTCCCTCAGTCTAATCTGCCAAGATCAGGCAGCAGCAGCAACCATCCCCGAAGCACATCGTCTGTGCACACCAGTGCGCTGGGGGCAGAACTCGATGAAAGGATGAGGAAGACAGGGGCCTGTGCGCCCTTGAACGATTTAAGTCTAGCTGAACTAAGTTTGTGGGTGGGGGGGTGCAGCGCATCTTGAACCTTTGGTGTGCCCAAACTTCTGGTCTAGCCTGTCAGTACCATGAGTGTTCCAAGGCTGGGGGGAGGGCCTCACATCAGGATATCGCCCTATCTGGATAAGGGAACTAAGGCCCAGAAAAGGGAAGGGAGGGAGCAGGAAGCACAGTTGGGATTAACCCATATCCTTGCCTCCAGATCCAGGGCTCTTACCCTCCCACTTTTTCTCTTAAGGATCATTATTCCCATTTTATAGATAAGGAAATTGAGGCCCAGTGCAGTGACTTTGCCTGCAGTCTCCCAGAATCTGGATTCAAACCCAGATGTTTTGCCACATTAATGTTCAGCAGCCTTTCCACTATAACATGAGTAAAAGTACAGAAAGGGAGGAGATAAATTTTGAATGAGGGATCAGAGGGAACAAGGTGGCTTCTGGCAGATGGGGAATAGGAGGCTGTTAGGAGGCTGTTCTAGGCATGAGAGAAGATGGAACCATAGAGAGTGGAGGGGGCCACAGTGAAAAAGATGAAGGAGATAGGCATATCCTTGTCCTTCATTAATCAGTAACTCTGGGCCACTGGGGACCGGCAGGCTTCTTCATGTGATGCTGACCAAAAAGGAGTGGAGTGAGCCAGCCAGGGTACAGCATGCTGCGTGGCTGAGGCCAGGGCACCATCAGCGTCATTCTTACTGTCAGACTGGGTTTGGGGGTATCAAGGCTTCAGAGTGGCCCTGCATCTTTCCCAGGAAAAGTGGGGGCTGTCTCTCTGCTTCTGCCTTGAGCCTTTTTGGCTATTCGACCAGGGATTTCAATTCAGGAATTAAATGACGCAGAGGTTTGGGTGGGATGGTGGCTATAAAGAGACAGAGTGTCTTCTGGGATATTCTCTGCAGAGCTTTAGGGCTAAAAAAAGGAGGTCCATGATTTAGCAAGCATTTGTGAGCACTGTGCAGCAGGTATTGTGCTAAGCCTGGGCCTAGTCATGCCGTAAACACTTATTAAATGCCAGGTACTGGGCTATGTTGTGGGGAGACAGAAGAAGGCCTCTATCCTCAAGGATCTCATGATGCAGGGTCACAGCCTATGTCCAAACAAGCAGTAACTTCAGAGGGAAGGGATTGGGAAAGGCTTCTTTGGGAAGGTGGGATTTTGGCTAGGACTTGAGCATTGCAGACCTTGGGGAGAGCCCTAAAAGTGCCTGGAGGCAGAAAAGGTAGTTCTCTTCCGAGAACAGCCAGGAGGCTGGTCGCTGGATAGCAGAAATGGTAGAGAAGCAGAGGTGGGCTTAGGAAGAGCTTTGAGTGCCAAACAGAGGAGTTTATGGTTGGATCCTGGAGGCAGCGGGAGCCCCTGGAGTTTATCAAGTAGAAAAGGTGACACTTTGGCAGCTGGGGAGAAGATGGACTGGAGGAGGTGTGACGGGGCATGCAGATAAGCCACCAGGCTGTTAGAAGAGTCCAGGTGACAGATTAAAGGTGGAGGGTGGGGAGTCAAAGAGGACCCCTAGTCTGGGGGACTTGAGAAGATGGTTAGTGCCCCAGACAGTAGTGGGGACGTTTGGCAGGTTTGGGGGGAAAGTTCAGCTTTGAACGTGTTGAGTTTAAGATGTCTACAAGACTTCCACTCTGAGATGCCTAATAGGCCATTGGAGATGTGAGACTGAGAATCACCCACAGAGGGATCAGTTGAATCCATGAGAGCTGATGGGATCACCCAGTGAAACAGTCTGGAGTGGGAGAGAAGAGGGCCCAAAACAAAGGCCTTTGGGTCCCCCATCATGATCTGGATGAAGATCCTGCAAAGACTGAGAAAGGCCAGTCGGGAGGGAGTCCAGGAGACAGTGAGGTCACAGAAAGGATTCTGGAAAGAAGACAGTGTCAAGGAAACGATGGTGATCAGCAGCGGCAGAGACTGCAGAGAAGGTGAGAAAAGGCCATTAGATTAGGCAGACACCATTAGGAGCTCTCGAGGAGTCTGCCTTCCACCAGGGGCTTGAAAGCTTCACAGATAAGGGAGTACAGGGATACAGGATGCCAAGGACAAGGGGCCTGGAGATAGTGGGAACTTGTCGAAAAAGGCTATATTCATCCTGATGTCAAGGACCAGGGATTTTACTCTGTGAAATTGAAGCCCCATTGGGGAGGGAGATGGGTTCCCCTGATATCAGAATGACTTATGTCTGTAGGCCACAGTGCTTTCTTCACAACAGCCCTGGAAGGTGGGTGGGATCCTTTTTTATAGATGGGGAAACCAAGTCTCAGGTGAAGTGGCCTCCATAGTTGAATCTCGTGACCCCATCCCAGTGCTCCTTCCATTCTGGTTGCTCCGTGCCATCTCTCAGCTTGTTTGGAGGCAGGGTGTGATTGGAAAGAGGTGGCACTGTGTACCTTGGGCCCCATTCCCATTCGTCCTGCTGGCTTGGTGGAGACATTGCCGTTGGAGTCCTTTTTCTTTCAGCTCTCCCTCAGTCACATCCTCTGGGCTTGCCTGTTGGAGCAGCCACTCCCTTGCCAAAACTCTGGGAGGGAAGGAATGTTTCTTACCTGCCAGCCCCTAGCCTAGGACCGTCTGCAATACATAATAAGACTTAATAATGTCGGCTTGCTTCAGTGCTTCCTCGTCTGGGTTTTTAGACTCTACTAGTCCTATGCTAAGGTCTGTGGGATATAGGATAAGCTCAGTAGCGATGTTTATGATTTACCTGGGGCGTTCTACACATTACCTCATTTTCTCACTTGATCTCACCCCAACCTAGTAAGGTGTATTGTCCTCTAGGTGTGCTCTCTCTCTCTTTCTCTATCCCTCTCTCCCTCTTTCTCTTTCTCCTTCTCTCTCCCTCTCCCTGCTCCCTCCTGCCTTCTTTCCCTCTCTCCTCCCCTCTCTTTCTCCCCCACCTTTCTCCTCTCCCTCTCCCTTCTTCCTCCTCCCTCTCTCCCCCTTCCTCCCTTCTTCTCTCTGTCTCTCCCCCTCCCTCTCTTCTTCTCTCTCTCTGTCTCCCTCCCTCTCCCTTCTTCCCCCTCCCTCTCCCCTCCCCACTTCTCTCTTTCTCCTCTCTCTGTCTCCCCCTCCCTCTTTCCCCCTCTCTCCTCCCCTCTCTCTCATAAAGAAATAAGAAAAATAAGATTCCTAGTTTGCTGACTTGCTCAGGATCATAAGTGTTAGGGCTGGATTTCAATCCCGGTGTCTTTCAACTTCAAGTCCAGTGGTCTTAATATGTCACATAGTCTTTCCTAAGACACTGTCCTCCACAAGTTTTGCCATCTAATGGGTGGGGGGCAGTGAGGAGAGGGGTACAAATGGAAAAATAACACAGATGTGTCAAGTTAATGGTACAAACAATAAATGCCCCTGGGATTTAGAAAAGGAACAGATCCCATGACCTTAACTATTTAGGAGAGACATCGAAAAAAAGTTTGGATGTGAGCTAGGCCTTAAAGGATTGAAAAAACGTGGCTAGGTGAGAGGCCTTCTCGGCCTAGAGAATGGCCTGAGCAGAGCAGGGAAGGTAAGGAAGGAGGGGAGGGAGGTCAGCTCTTCCTGGGAGAAAGCAGAAGGAGTGTTTTGAGGGAGGTTGGGGCAGATCCTAGGTACCTTCCTAAGCAGCTGGAGCACTTGAGAGCCTAGACCAGTGTCCTCCTCCACTCCCGTGGTTTCAGTCACACATCCAGCCCTGACATGTCTCCTGAGCTGCAGTCCTGCCCATAACTGGGCCCCTTCCACAGGCATCTCAGACTCAGTGAGTCCAAGGTAGAAGTCATTTCTCCTGCCTCCCCCTCCACCACATCCTCCCCCCTTCCCAGCTCTCCTGCCAGACTAGAAGTTTCTGTGTGGTTCCAGACCCCTCCCTCCCACACGCTCCCCATGTCTCATCTGCCTTTACAACATCTCTTCTATGTATGACCTTATCTCTCATTCAACCACCACCCTCGTCCCTTCTTGCTAATTAATAACAGCTAGCATTGAGGTACCACTTTAAGGTGCTTTACAAATGCCCCATTTTAGACCCAGAACAGCCCTGGAAGGTAGGGGCCATTCTTTTTCCAGTTTTCCAGATGGGGATACTGAGGAAATGAATGGTTATGTGACTTGTCTAAAGTCACACAGCTAAGTGTTTGAGGCCAGATTTGAACTCCTGTCTTCCTGACTCTGGGTGCAGAATTGTCAGGTCATTCTTTCAGCTGCCAAAGTGATTTTCCTAAAGTTCTTACCTGATCATCTCTCTCTCATAAAACCCTCTGCTTGCGTTTCAAGCCTTTCAAGCCCTTCACATCCTGAGTCTTTCCTGCCTCTTTGTTCTTCTCCATAATCTCTGGCTCTTCATAACCCCAGGCCTCAGGGCTGTTCATCTTGCACCCTCACCCCCCCCTCTCTGGCTTTTCCCCACTACTGTCCCCTCTCCAGCTCCTAGCTCTGCTGTGGAGCCTCCCCCTGTTAAAATGTGACACACAGGAAGCCCTTGTTGACTAGAGGCTGACTGCCTGGGCCTGCCCTGCCACAGCCTCTCACCAGCTTTGTGCTGGTGTCTGCCTTTGCAGCACAAGCAGCTGGCTTTACCATTTACCTACTTTGTGGCCTTCAGCAAATCATTTTGCTTCTTCAGATGGCAGTGTCTGTGAGGCAGCTGTGTGACTCAGTGGATAGGCCTAGAGTCAGGAAGACCCGAGTTCAAACCCAGCCCCAGACACCTACTAGCTTTGTGACCCTGGGCAAGTTAACCTCTGTCTGCCTTACTCCACTGGAGAAAAAATGGCCAACCACTCCAGTATCTTTGCCAGTATGGGCCATGGGGGCGTGAAGAGTCAGACATGACTAAGCAGCAACAGCCTTCCCCAGTCAGTAAAATGGGTGCAGTAGTAACTCCCATCCTCATCTCAGATGTGAACAAAAGCCTTTCCAAACTGTAGAGCCAGAGATAGACCCTGGGGGCATCACCTGGGGGCAGGAGCCCCAGCGACTGAGGGCTGGAAGGCAGCGGGCAACCACTCACCCATGTGTGTTGCAAGGGGGCGTTCTTCACCCCCAGCACCCTTAGTGGACACAGTCATAGGACTGGGCAAAAATGAACTAATCCCCCCTCCCCAAATCTTCACTCAGCTATAGCTGAAAGCTTCCTTTTAGTGGGTCATGAGTGCAGGTCCCAGACCCCAAATGTTCCTGCATTGAGGGGTCCTTTCCCAATTACAGAGAACTCTTCCTTGTCCTGCTGTAGCAGGGAGGGAGCCCTTAGGAAACCTCTCTGTAAATCTGGTGGGGGGAGGGTCAAGGGCAGGGAAATATTTTTACGCACAGATCACCTCTGACCCTGAGCCTTTCCCAAAGCTCCCCACCCCTGACTATTTTGGGGGGGTACCTGTGGAGTAGTGGTAGTATGGGTTGGAAGGTCAGGGAGCAGGGACATGGAGGAGGAGGGGCCCTTTCCTGAGAACACAAGGAACCCAAAGCACTTTTCTTTGGAATAGTTGGATGAGTGAGCAGGAAGGGGAGTTTTATGTGTCTGTGTCTGCCCTCCTGCCCCTCTGGGTGAGCGAGCAGGGAGAAGAGGCTGGTGTGTGTACATGGGGGCTGGGAGGCAGCCGTATTGGGAGGAAGTGCTGTTGGTTACCAATGGGGTTATTTTCATAACGGCTGTCTTAGGCTGCAGGGAGAGGGGGAAGGGGAGGGGGAAAGGGTGACGAGGGGGCGGAGAGTAGGGCCGATGCCTCCAAACTAGGACTTGCCAGAGAGAGGACTGCTGCCTGGAGCCCCAGGGCTTGCCCACACGACCCGGAGCCGCTCCTTACTGCTCTCTCTGCCTTCAGATCAGGTCAAAAGGGGACTCAGTCCCTTCCCTCTCCTTCTCTCCCTGCTCCCTGTATCGGCTGTGTGGGGCCTCTTAGCCTAGGGTTTGAGTTGGGATTGGGGGCATTGGGCACAATGTGGTGCAGAGCCAGGGAGGGCCTGGGAGACTCAGCCTAGCTGTAGCTGTTAAAGGAGGGTACTCTGTGCCCCAGTGATCCTGGGCAGCAAGTCCAAAAGAACCATCCCCTGGCTGAGGGTAAATATTAACCCAGCCAGACAACTCCCTTCCCCTCTGCCCAGAACCTTGCCACCCATCCTGTTGCTCTGCCAGCTCCCTAGGGCCTGTTGATTTGCTCCCCCACAAGAGGTTTCCTAGTGAAAGCAGTCTGGGGTTAGGAGTGGTGCTCCTTCCTTCCCTTCTACCCTATGACCACCCCTATTCTGGGGGCTGATAAGGGAGGCCTCCTTCCTGCTATGCCCTGGCCTCCTCCCCTCCCCAGCCAGGGGCTTGGTAGCCTCTACCTGGCATCGTGAAAAGCTGAGCAGATTTGGAGTCCAATCCCAGCTCTGCTCCTTAGTCTTTCTCTGATCATAGGCAAATCCCTTTACCTTTGGTGCCTCAGTCTTCTCATGGCAGAGACCTATGATGTCTTTGCTCTCCCCTGTCTTAGACTTTCCCAGCCTTCCACCCAAGGCTTTTGTGGGAGCCGAACAGCTGGACCTTGGCGCAGAGCCGGCATCCCCTGGGGGAGATAATATGCCGCCTCCATGGGGATTGGGGCTTCTAAGTCTAAGAGGGAAGGGAAATATCTGTTGGTCTTCTCATGGTCTGCATTTAAGCCCTCGATTAATCTGAACAATGGAATGAACTTCATCTCAAGCAGCAACTGCTGCCGAAAATGCTGGAGGGGAGAGGTCCTGCATCCAGTGGGCCATTAGACTAAATGATCCAAAGCCCCCTTAAGTCGCAAATGGGCTTTGATCTCTTTCTTACTTGGTAGGCAGCCCTGCCCAGAGCTTTGGAGGGTGGCACAGAGTGTGGGAAGCCCTGTAGCCAGGACTGGGGGGACACTCAAATGCTTTTAAAGGAATCAGCTGGGTCAGTGTGTACATAGGCTGCAGAGGCTGGCACTTTGTGGCATGAACAAATAACCAGGTGTCCAAGCTGCCAGGCCTTCTTCCTCATGTAGTGGGCTGGGGCTGCCATTTACACTCACACTTCCCTTTCTCTCTTCCCTCTCCCCTCCCACCCTGGCTTTAGTGGGAAACCCAGGAGATGGAGAGAGCCCGTTGGGCCTTGCTGAGATGAAAGCCACCTGGCACTGGCTTCTGGAGAAGCTGAATGAGACCCTTAAGCCTCTTCTCAGTTCAGGATCCTCATTAAGAGGCCCAGTCAGTATTGACTAGGGACTAAAATGTATGTTATACTGGAAATTCACCTGTTTCTGGAATGACATGCCTTGATGAGGTTTTTCCAGCCTCCTAGCAGCTCTCCTGACTGAACTCTTGTTTATCCAGTGATCCAGGCTGAGAGAGGCCCCAGGATCCCCACTTCCCAGCCCCCTTCCTCCCTGCCTGGGATCTCTGGCTAGCCCTGACATCCTTCTTCCAGGTCTTGGGGATAGAGGTGAGGAAGCTGAGGGTGTGACATTGTACAGCGCCTGACGGCACCTTCCCTTGCTATAAGAGACTGTGAGCATATGTCCCTGTGTGGGCCAGGTCCTGCGCCTAGGCCTTTGGGGCCCACGGGGTAAGGATTAGCTGGGCTCTTGTCTCCCACCTGGCTCAGTCTCTGCACTGTCCCAGGTATACCCCTCTTAGGTCTACAGAGAATCAAGGGGACATGTCCTCTCACTGCAGCTTTGAGGCCTTTGAGGTTCTTTAGCTTAGTCCATTTGCTCTCCCCCTTGCTTTCAGGCTGTGGGGCCCCCACACAGTCTGGGTTACCACAGCCTTGGAGCCTAGTGACCTTTATGCATCCAGTACAGCAGCCATAAAGATAGAAAGGCAAGAGGGACTGAGGCATGGTTGGAGCTCTGCTGAGCTCTGCCCAGAGTCCCAGCTGAAGGTGAGGGCTTGGGCTAGACTGGTCAGAGGCCCCTGGGGAGCGGTTTGTTGAAAAGGCCAAAGAGAAAACTGATCCAGAGACAGCTGAACAGGGAATAGGGGGTGTCTGTGGTGACCAGAGGGAAGCCTGAGGGCCCTGTGTCTGTGATGATGGGCCTCTCACTACCCAGCTCCCTCCTAAGGAAAAGGCACCTTTGGGAGAGTTTGTAGATATCTTAGACCTTGGTGTCCCAGACCCCACCACTGTGGGACAAGTATTGCTGAGTAGCTATTAGCCCTCCTGCTGTGGCTGTGAGCCCTATACATCCACAGGATGGCTGACAACAAAGACATTGCCAGCAGAATGCGGGATGGGGAAGGCAGGCATTACGGTGCCCACTGACTGGCCTTCCAGCCCTCCCTTCAGTCCTTCATCAGACTTATGAAGTGCCTCCTTCATGTCAGGTGCAGTGTTCAGGGCTGGGGAGACAAAGGCCCTGGGGGAGCTGGCCAGTCAGGGTGCACAGAGTGCTCAGGAGGTGCACTCTCGTACACACACACACACACACACACACACACACACACACACACACACACACACACA
Organism: Gymnobelideus leadbeateri; assembly: GCA_011680675.1. Lineage (NCBI taxonomy): Eukaryota > Metazoa > Chordata > Mammalia > Diprotodontia > Petauridae > Gymnobelideus > Gymnobelideus leadbeateri. Next base: position 102,347 of record WOXC01009863.1, on the reverse strand, counting down.
CACACACACACACACACTGTGGCCTTTGTTTTCTGGTGACACCAGCATCAGGCGGTCTGTGAGGGTGACTAATCTCCTCCAGTCTGGGCAGCTGTCATAGGACAGCAGAAAGCTGACACCCCATGGGAGAACCTGCCAGTCTGACAGGTGGCAAAAGCCACAGAAAGGGCCCCTGGACTCAAAAGTGCCTGGGAAGAAGCTGGGGGCAAAGGCCAGAACCTGAGAACCTCAGCACCGCTCCAGGCCAGGGCCCTCAGAAGCAGTGACTAGACCATGCCCTCATCTGGGCACCAGCATTAGAGACCTCAGGGAGCTGCAGTCTACAGGGAACAGCCAGGGGCAGCTCCAAGGGCAGTCCTGCTTGTGATAACTTGCTAGCTGTGTGACCTTGGGCAAGTCAGTTAACCTGGTCTGACTCATTTGCTCTATTAAATGGAGTTAATAATAGCACTCCACAGGATTGTAGAAAGGGGCAAATGAGGTAATAATTGTGAAGCCCTTTAAATTCATAAAGGTGCTAGCAATTAGGGATATTGGAGAATCTCTTCAGAAGGCAGAAGACAGAAGGGTTGGGCAGGTGCTGGGAGCAGAGCACCAGGGATCCTATGCTGAGGCAGTGAGCTGGCTGGGCGCTTGGGTCAGTCAGCAAGCGTCTGTGGAACCTGAACAGTGAGACAGGCACAGAACAAAGGAGGGGCCCTTTCCCAAAGAGTTTATAGTCTAATGGTAGAGACGTGTCCCTGAGGTGCATTTTAAGTGTATACAGGGTACCCTCAAAGGGGTCAGCCAGAGGGCCTGAGAAGAGCCTCCAGCAGACAGATGCTGCCCTGGGCCGTGCCCCCCATACAGAGTCCCAGACAGGGAGAGGGAGCACTGGCAGTGAAGAACAGCCAGTCGGCTGGAGTGACTTGACCTTGGAGTCTATGAAGGGGAGCACTGTGTTAGGAGACGGGAAAGGGGGCCAGGCTTGGCCAGGCTGCCAGACACAGGAAGCCCATGGAGTTTGAGTGTTGGGATGAGCCAAACTTGGACAGTTGAACGCAAACTAGATTAGCGGGAAGAGATGGGGCAGGGAGGCCTTTGGGGGGTCTGTTGCAGAAGTCAGGGAAAGAAGCCTGAACCAGAGTGGTGGCCGAGTGAGAAGGGAAGGTGGATGAGACAGGGCCAGACTGGGAACTGATGGGTGTGTGGGCTGAGGGAGGAAGAAGAGTCGGGGCTGCTGCTGAGGTTTGGAACTTTGTTGGAGGATGGTGCTGTCCTCAGGAGGACTTGGGAAGCTGGCAAGAAGGGCTAGGTTGGAGAGAATGGGTTGTGAGTTTGCTTTGGGTCTCAGTTTGAGGGGCCTCTGAGATGGGGACATCACACCAGGTAACTGGTGATGCAGTGCACTGATTTTAGAGGCCTAAGAATCGTCTTCCTTGAGAAGATCATTGAACCCATGGGAGCTGATCAAAGTAGAGAATGTAGAAAGGAGAGTGGAAGGGAGCCTAGGACCAAAGAGAACCTGGAGGATGCTGGGAAGGGCCCAGCCTGTGTGGCTGGACTAGGGAGAGCAGGAAGCCAAGATGGGGAGCTATCATGTTGTGGACAGCCTTCAATTCCAGACTGGGGAATGGCTTGTGGCCCACAGACAAGAGGGAGTCCCAGGGTCATCCCTGTTCTAGTACAGACCCCTCTGTCCACTCCAAGCCTAGAGGCCTGGTGATTTAGGGAGAATGGTGCTAATCCCTTTACTGATGCAGATCAGTGGAGATAGCTGCCAGTCTTGTTCTCTCCCTTCCCTGGGGAGCTCGTTTAAGGCAGGGGGAACTTGTGGGGAAGGGAGTTTTCATTGCCCATTACCAGAGCTGGCTGTCAGCCTTATGTGGGGATGTTGTCCCAGTTGGGCTGATTCCCAGAGAGCTTTTGTATTTCCCTGTGGAGGCTGGAAGGCATTGTTAATAAAGAATGGCCACATTATTATAGGGGCTGATACTTCCCTGGCTCCTTTATTCCTGGGAGCTCAAAGCTCCTTATTAAAAGTCTCATTCACATATACTGCTTCCCTCAGGTTATTCCCAAGAATGGACCTTAACTAGGAGCATATGGAGGTTTTGTTCCCCCCACCCAAAATAGAAAATATTACCTGGTCAGGCAACTTTGATTGCCAACGTCTCCCTCCCACTGGCTGGGGCTCCCCTCCCCCCCATCCTGGGTGTGAGTAAGAATGGATAGACAGACATTAGTGCCAGGAGAGGCCCAAGCTGATGGAACCACCCCCACACTGGCTCTACCTGTGAGACTGACTAGGAGAATTGGGCCTAACCCAGGGCATCATCTGCCCACCCCTTCACCTTTGGCCTTCTCTGTCCAGTGCCCTGCATTGTGCAGTCTGTCCCTCCTAGGCTCGGCTTTGCCCTGGTGCCTTTTCCCACTGGTACCTATGAGTGAACCCTTAGATTATATGGTTCCTGTTCCCTAGGCTCATTGTCTACCTTCATCCATGCCCTGTGCTCACCTCTCCTTCTGACTGGTGCCTGGATGAAGCATCCATCCCCCATGAGTTGTCGGGTCTGAAACCATCATCAGAGAATGTCTCGTCTACTTCCCTCATTTCCCTCAAGAGGTCGAGTGATTGGCCCAAGACCCCAGAATGGGGAAGGGAAGGGAGGAAAAGGAGAGGAGCTCTGGCCTAGGCTCTGTACCAAGTGCTCTATAAAGATTATCTCCTCAGGTCCCCAGTCCTGGTGGGATGCCTCTCCCACAGGCCTCTTGCTTAGTCAGAGGAAGCAGGAGTCTCCCCTTCCCCTTGCTGGGATGCACAGCTCCATCTGGATGTGGGCCGGCTCCAGCTTTCTGGGTGGTCATTGACAGCCCTCCTGACGCGGGCCTGGCAGCACCTCACACTTGGGTCTCTGATCTGTGTGGCTGTCACTGATTTGTGTCCAAAGCCAGCAGCACCTTGAAGGGCTGAAGGGGCTCCCTTCCTAGCTCCCGCGTCAGCTGGTTATGCTTATCCAGGGTACCTTTTGCTTTCCTCTGCTTAGGCTTCAGTGTGGAGCCTTAAGTGCAGTGAAGCCCCTGCTTCTGGGCCCAGAGTAGGAGCATGCCAGAAGCCTCTGACGGCTGGTTTCTGTGCCCAACAGCCTCCACTCCCACCATGGAGACCTTCTTTAGGAGACACTTCAGGAGGAAGGGGCCAGGGGCAAGCCTCAGTGGGCAGCAGCGGGGGAGCGGGGTAGCACTCCCTACAGGCAAGGTCCGACGGCGATCCCCAGCTGGCCAGCCTTCCTCCTTGTTGGCCCAGCAACGACGCTCCAGTTCACAGCTTCAGGGCTGCCTCAGCTGTGGGGTGAGGGTTTCCCGTCGCCGCTCCAGCACTGTTCCCCCAAGCCACAACCCCCATTTGACTGTGGAGCAAGTCTCACCCCAGAGATTGGCACCAACTGCTATTGACACTCACCTCCTGGGGACCCCTCTGCTCCTCACTGGCCTTGTGGGGAAGAATGAAGAGGAAGAGGGAGGGCTACTGAGGATAAGGACCCCTCAGGCAGGTGGCAAGGAGCTGGCTGCCCCCAGGCCCTGGCTCCACATGCCCCGATGTCTACGTCGACGCCGAAAATCTTCGCACCTGCTCCCCGCTGATGTGATATATGATCGCACCGTCTGGGGCTTACACGGCTACTACCGACGCCTCAGCCAGTACCGGCCCCCAGGGCAGCACCTTGTCCCTGGCACCTCTGCCAGCCCACTCCTGCGGGGCCACCTTCGCCCCCTGTCCCGTAGGCGGCAAGTGGCTCTGAAACGCAAGTCCGCTGGACCAGAGGCCTGGAGCGCTCTGCTCTTGTAGGTATACGGTCAGGACAGGCAGAGTGGCCAGGGCTGTGGCCTGGGGCTGTATTCTGAAAACTGGACCCATCTGACCATGGCCCAGGCCTTGTCTCTGCCCCTTCTTCCAGCTGGAAGGGCCAGGGAGGAGGGAAGAAAAGCATGAGCTCTCTTTCCTGGAGTTCTTAGATGGTCTCTTCTTTTCAGGAAAGCCATCGCCAAGTCAGGTCTCCAGCATCTGGCACCTCCAAACCCAAGCCCTGGGGCCCCTGGCAGCGAGCCTGAGAGGCAGATCCGAAGCACCGTGGACTGGAGTGTGAGTAGTTGGGCGGCCTGGGTGGGAGTCAGCGAGGTCATCCAGCCTCCAGTTGCTGCCTCCTTGGGGGCTAGCCAGTTCAGGACAGCCCAGCACTCATTGAATACCCACTGTATGCATGGAGACAGCTAGCCCAGTCTCTGTCTGGGAGCTCAAGTGGAGGCAGGGCATTCTTCTCTGTGAGGCTTTTTCATTGTCTGGAGATTGAGGGTTTGAAGCTGGTCACTTTCAGGGCCCTTAGGGCTCTGGAGGCTGAAGAGGCTAGGGGAGTCCCAGGCCACAGTGTGATGGACAAGCAGGTTATGCCTAGGGAAGGCTGGCCAAACACAGTGGGTGGGGGGCCTGGGAGGGAGGGGCCCAGGCGCCTGCTGGAGCCGCTCACGGCCACCCCATCCCACAGGAAACGGCCGCCTACGGGGAGCACATCTGGTTCGAGACCAACGTATCTGGGGATTTCTGCTACGTCGGGGAGCAGTACTGTGTGGCCAAGATGCTGGTGAGTGCTGCGGAGCGGGTGCCCATGTCCAGAGCGCCCTGGCCCAGGCCCTGCCGTGGCCCTGGGAGGAGGGGAGCATGGCTTTCCTCTCTTCCCTGCACTCCTCCCTATTAGGAAAGGCCAGAGGGAGTCTGGCAGGGGCGCCACCTGACCTGGGGCCCTGGGCAAGGCACTTAGCTGCACGCAACCTCAGTTTCCTCAAACTGTAAAGTGAGGGGAATAAAGCAGGTGGTGTTTGTAAGAAGTGCAGGCACCACAGAAATGCATGCTCCTTCTCTTCCCGCTGCCCCCCTCCAGAGTGGCAGGGCTGGGGAGGTGGAACATTGAAGTGTTTTTGAGGCAGACAGCCAGTGGGACCAAGGATCCAGCCCTGGGCTTCGAGTCAGGAAGACCTGAGATTTCCCTTCAGAGACTCTAGCTGTGTGACCTTGGGCAAGTCATTTGACTTGTGTTTATGTCTGTCAGTATTAAGGTGCTTCTGTGTGCCAGGCACCATGCTGAGTGCTGGAGATACAAAAAAAGACAAAAGGGCAAGATCATACACAAAGGTATCTATACACAGGATAACTCAGATGTGATTAAAAGAGGGAAAGCCCTGGAATTCCGGGGTTAGGAAAGGCTTTCCTATAGGTAGTAGGAGTTTAGTTCAGACTTGAAGGGAGCCAGAGGAGCCAGAAGGCAAAGATGAGGAGGGAAAGCATTCCAGGCAGGGGACACAGCCAGGGCAAAGGCCTGGAGAGAAGAGATGGAGTAGCTGGGAAGCCAGTGTCACTGTGAGAAAACTGGAAAGGTAGGAGGGGTCGAGGTGGTGAAGGGCTCTGAATGTGAAACAGCACTTTGTGTTTGATCCTAGAAGCACGAGGGAGCCCCTGGGTTGTGATCAGTTACATCACTGTGGTGGCTGAATGAAGGATGGACAGAGTGGGGAAGACTTGATGCAGGCAGACCCCCCAGCAGCTGTGGGAGTAGGCAGCCCTGAGGGGGTGAGGGCCTGCAGCAGGGCACGGACAGTCAGAGGAGAGAGGCTGCAGAGCTGAGATCCACAGGCTGTGGCCCCAGCTTGGACAGGGCAGGGCAGGGAGAGAGAGTGAGGAACCCAGGGTGACCTCTGACCTGTGAACCGGGGGATGGGGGGGAGGGTGGCTGGGAGGCTGCTGTCAGGCTCTAGAGGCCTAGGGGGGATGGGGGATGGGGGCAGGATTTAGGCAGAAGGGCAATGAGTTTAGGTCTAGGCATGTTAGGTTTCAGATGTCTGCTGATGTCTGAAAGGCAGTTGTCAATATGAGGCTGGAGGCCAGCAGAGAGGCTGAGGCAGGAGAGGCCAGTATGTGAATCGTCAGCACAGGGACAGAATTCTGCCCATGGGAGCTGATGAAATCAGCAAGTGAAGTGAAAAAAAGGGAGGGAGAAGGGAAGAGAAGCCAGGGCAGAAGCCTGGGGGACAGCCAGGGTTAGAGGGCGAGATGCCGAGGAGGAGACAGAGAAGAAGCCCTCCAAAAGAGGAGGAGGGCCGCTAGGCAGTGCCTTGCTGCAGAGTGCTGGGACGTGTATTGTGCAGGCCTGGTCTGAGACAATTGAAGTACTAGCTGTGTGACCCTGGGCAAGCCACCTAACCCTGTTTGCCTCAGTTTCCTCATCTGTAAAGTCATCGGGGAAAAGAAACAGTAAACCACCCCATATCTCTGTCAAGAAAATGCTCAGTGGGGTCAGAAAGAGTTGGATATGACTGAAACAACTGCACAGCAACAGAGAAGAGAAAGGGGAAGCCGTGTGGTAGAGGATCTGTTTTGAGGAGGCAGAAGAAATAAAACAGTAGCCAGCTGGGCCAGAGGGGAGCAGGGGGAAAGACGGACGCTGGGCTGGGCTGGGGCTAACAGGGGCCTCCTGTTGGAGGAGGTGGGACAGGGTGGGGGTGTCTCTTGGTGCAGGTCAAGGACTTAACTTGGTATGAGGGAAGGACACCTTGTCATGTGAGATAGGAGCAGAGGAGAGGGAGGAAGAAGGCACCTGGATTTCAGGAGATGAGGTGGCCTGTCTGTGGTCACGTAGCAAGTGTCAGAGGAAAGCCTGGAACTTGGGGCCCTGCCTGCTGTGCAGCACTGCCTGGCCCTGGCATCCAGGCCAGAGCCCTCAGTTTAGACCCCTTCCACATGAGCTGTGGATGCCCTGGGCAGGCCACCCCACCTCTTGAGCCTCGATGTCTTCGGTAAATGGAGGTGCCGTCCCTGCTCCCTGCTTCATAGGTCGGTTATGCAGAAACAGCTTTGCAAGCCATGAAGTGCTATAGAAATGTGATTTGTTGCTTTCTGTCCCACTGACCTCAGTGTCCTTCCTTCCTGCAGCAGAAATCGGTGTCTCGACGAAAGTGTGCTGCCTGCAAGATTGTGGTGCACACGCCTTGTATTGGGCAGCTGGAGAAGGTGACTGTGGTCCTCCTTGGATTGGGCTGGGACTTGGACCCAGGGATCCCCAGCCACTGCTATCTCTTCTCTGGGACCCAGGAAAGGGGGCTGAGTCAGCCGGTGGGGGCAGAAAAGACCAGCCAGATGTCAGGGTTTGAAAGCAAGGCCAATGCAGAAGGTGGTGTGTGTATGCCAGGAGGGCCCCAGGCAGGCTGGAGCCAAGCCAAGCACGAGAGGACCTGAGCAGCACAAAGCCCAGGCCCCTTTCTGGCCCCCTGGGTTAGGGAGGAATATAGAGAAGCTGGGGGGGCGGGGCACCCAGCTGTGCTCCCGCTTCCCTCGGTGTAACCTAAGTTTAGGCCAGCATTGACAGCCCCTCTCTGGGCCTCAGCTTCCCTATCTGCCAAAAGAAGGGAATGATCCTTGTACAAGCTCTCTGCTGGCTTCATGAGCCCCATAACCTTTGCCATTGGGGTAAAGCAAAGGAAGCCTCAGTAATCAGTGAAACTCAGTCCCCGAGAAGCTTTACTACAAGCAGGCATAAGAATGAGATTCCGCCCTGGGTGGCAGGACCAGGAGAGTTGGATGTTCCCTCGTGGGAGGCCTGTGGCCCCTGTGCTCACCTCCCCTGGAGGCTCCTGGGACCATCCTGGCCGTCAGTCTTCACACTTTTATCTCATCTGCTCCTTTGCAGATTAACTTCCGCTGTAAACCATCCTTCCGGGAATCAGGGTCTAGGAATGTGCGAGAGGTAAAGACCTTGGGTGGCATGGGGACGGCAGTGGGCACACCAGGGGCTTGCCAGCTCCTACCTGCCTTGGGGGAGAAAGATTTGGGCTTCCTGAGCCTAGGGTGTGGGCTGAGATGCCCGTTTCAGGGCCCTGAAACTTCTGGCCAAACCCTGGCACTGCCCAAAAGCACCACCAGTGGGGGATCGCCCAGGTTATGCCTGGGGCAGGGTGAAGAGCCTCGGCTCCCTGGGCGCCGAAGGGCGTCAGAGACCTGGTGTGAAAGCCTGCCTTTGCTGCTTGTGCAGCTTGGAGCATGCTGCCTCTCCCTTCCTCCTGTGGCAGTGATTTCTGACGTCCACTCTGATTCTGATGCACTGGGGCCACGGATCTCCCTGCGCCATGTTCCCAGACCCCTCCTCCCCTGTATGGGCAGCCCAGGCAATGAGAGGCGCCCACCTCTGTCCTTTGGGTTGAGGCCAGGGCAGTCTGCCAGCCCTGCAACCCTTCTCCCTCCTCTGCCCTCTCTAGCCAACTTTTGTTCGTCACCACTGGGTACATCGGCGGCGCCAGGATGGCAAGTGCCGACATTGTGGCAAGGTGAGTGGAGCACCAGGGTGTGCCCTCCTGGCAGAAGCAGGCTCACAGGCTGTTCCCTGCACCAGTCCTGGGCTGGGGACACCCTCCTGGAGCCCCCAGGGGAGGGAGGGACTCCCTGCTGGCCTGCAGCAGGCACAACACAGTAGGTCTGGGAATTAAAAAGCAGCACTGGGGACCCTTCACTGGGGCCGGGGTGGTGACCAGGTGCAGAGGCCAGAGCTCCTCATCTTGCCTCCCCATGCCTGCACACGGGCTTGATGGGGCCTGCAGGCAGGACTCAAGTTCCAATCCTCCCTCAGATACTTGCTAGCTGAGTGACCCTCCCCAAGTCACTTACCCTCTCCCTGCCTCAGTTTCCTCCTCTATAAAATGAAGGTGATAACAGCAGCTACCTCGCAGGGTCGTTATGAGGACCAAGTGAGATACTGTTTGTGAAGCTCTTAGGATAGGACCTTTATATAGTAGGTCCTGTGGAATTGTTTCCCCACACTCCCTCTCTGGGGCCTCAGTTTCTTTCTCTGTGGGATGTGATTTCGAAAAACAGAAATCATCTCAGGTCTGACATCCTGGGACTCCAGTGAGATCAGGGGGAGTGGGCAGAAGCCACCTCCTGGGGTCAGTCTCCTGACTGAACTCTCCCCTGCTTCCCCTCAGGGTTTCCAGCAGAAGTTCACTTTCCACAGCAAAGAGATTGTGGCCATCAGCTGCTCGTGGTGTAAGCAGGCAGTGAGTAGCTCCTCTGTCCACTTCCTGCCCTGGCTCGCAGGAGGCCTGGCCCTTGGAGTCAGCACCCCTCTCTCTCCTTCCTCTCCAGTACCACAACAAGGTGTCCTGCTTCATGATCCAGCAGATTGAGGAGCCCTGCTCCCTGGGGGCTCATGCCGCCGTGGTCATCCCCCCCACCTGGATCCTCCGAGCCCGGCGCCCCCAGGTAAAGCCTGTCCCTTCTTGAGCCTTGGGCTAGGGCTTGGGTTGGTGGGCATAGTGCTGACACCCCTGCTCCCTCCCTCTTGCAGAACCCTCTCAAAGTCAGCAAAAAGAAGAAGAGGACATCTTTCAAGAGGAAATCCAGCAAGAAGGGGCCTGAGGTAGAGCTGTGCTCTGTGGTGGGGGGCCATGGGCAAGTCACCCCTTCAAGCCTCATCTGGCCCCCTGCCCTGGCTTCCCAGGCTGGCTGTGGTGCAGACAGGCAGACAGACTCATCAAGGGGCTGGGCCTTCGAGCTCCTGCTTTTGGCAGCTGCGGCATTGGGGCTGCTGGGAAGGAGGGACAAAGGCCTCTCTGCACCTTCCCTGTCTTGCAGGAGGGCCGCTGGAAACCCTTCATCATCAAACCTACCCCATCCCCCCTCATGAAGCCTCTGCTGGTGTTTGTGAACCCCAAGAGTGGGGGCAATCAGGTAAGGCCCAGCCTGGGAGACCCCACCCTCCTCACCCCATCCCAGGCCCCTCTCTGTGGGCCCAATGCTGCTGATGATGGGTGGTGAAAGGGGAGAATCCTCCTCCCAGGCCTCTGGTCTCTCCTGGCTCCTGCCTCTCACATGCGCTCACCAGCCCAGATCCCAAGTCTTTTCCCTATTTTCACCCCCTCCATCCTCTACTTTCTGTTTCCCCCAGGGTTCCAAGATCATCCAGTCCTTTCTCTGGTATCTCAACCCACGGCAAGTCTTTGACCTGAGCCAGGGTGGGCCCAAGGAGGCGTGAGTACCTGGGTGTCTGTGGGGCAGGACCTAAGTGGGAGCGCTGCAGGTCTGGGCCACTGCCCTCGGCTTTGTTCAGTTCCCCTGCCCTGCCTCTAACCCACAGGCTGGAGATGTACCGGAAAGTGCACAACCTTCGCATCCTGGCATGTGGGGGCGATGGCACGGTGAGTTCACAGACCTCCAGGAGCCTCCTGGTGATGGCCAGGCCGGGGCCGCCAGGCCAGGACCTGAGGCTGGCTCTCTCCTCCTTCCCCCTCAGGTTGGCTGGATCCTCTCCACCCTGGACCAACTGCGCCTGAAGCCACCGCCACCTGTTGCCATCCTTCCCCTGGGCACCGGCAATGACCTGGCCCGGACCCTCAACTGGGGTGGGGTGAGAACTTGGGGCAGAACAAGTGTGAAGAAGGAAGGCAGCCCGAGGGGCGGGAGATTGTGTTGAGAAGAGGCTTGCTGTGGCTATGGCCCCACAGCCATCCCATGCCCTTGTTCTCTGGTTCCTCAGGGTTACACAGATGAGCCAGTGTCCAAGATCCTGTCCCATGTGGAGGAGGGCAATGTTGTGCAGCTGGACCGATGGGACCTAAGAGCAGAGCCCAATCTGGAGGCTGGGCCTGATGACCGGGACGAGGGGGCCACCGACAGGGTCAGCCCGGTCTCAGGGGTGGGGCTGTCATGTGTCCTGGCCTGCCCACCCCGTGCGCGCACACGCACGCACACACACGCACACACACACACACACACACACCCTACCCTGCCACCCAGCTCATGATTGTACGTATGTGCTTCATTGAGGGCTTTTGTCTCTTTGACTGCAGTAGCTTCCTGACGTATACTTCTCCCTTCGTCTTGTAGCTGCCCCTAGATGTCTTTAACAATTACTTCAGCCTCGGCTTTGATGCCCACGTCACCCTAGAATTTCATGAGTCTCGAGGTTGGTGACTCTTGAATTGCCTTGTCCTGATAAGGGGAACGGGGTGTCGGGGAAATGGATGGTGGTACATGTTCCCCTGAAGGCAGAGCTAGGAGGCAGGAGGGGGCCTGCACTAGGGGTCCAGGTAGAAGAGGACTCTGGAGCCCCAGAGAGCCTCACTTTTTTCTTCTCTGCTCATATAGAGGCCAATCCAGAAAAATTCAATAGCCGGTTTCGGAACAAGATGTTCTATGCTGGGGTAAGCCTGGGGCTTGGCAGTGCCCCTTGGGTGCCCCCCTCTGCCATCCCTCCTGTGCAGGTGGCCTGTGGCACAGTCTTGTGGACACTCATCACATGAGTTATGGCACCCTCAGCCCAGGGCTTCAGGCCCCCCAGAGGCGGACCCCACCGTGGTCCCTAGGCCACGTTGTTTCCTAGGGCTTGCCCAACAGAGACTCCCTCACCAAATGTCAGCCCTGGTGTCCATGAGATGAACAGCTCTGTTTTCTGTGCCTCTGAAAGGTTTACAACAGCCCTGTGAAGTAGGTAGTGTGAGAATCCCCCATCCCCATTTTATAGATTAGGGAATGGCTGAGGGAGAGAACAGGAGCTGCAGAGCTGAGACACCCAAGTCCAGCGCACTAACCTGGTGGTCTCCTGGCCACTTGGCCCCTGCGCCAGCTCCCTGGCCTTCCCTAGGATGGAAGCCTCTGAGGAGCAGGTTTGATGCCTTCCTTCTGCTATTGACAGACAGCCTTTTCTGACTTCCTCATGGGCAGCTCCAAAGATTTGGCCAAGCACATCCGAGTGGTGGTGAGTCTCCTTCCCCCTCCCCTTGGTCCCTCAGCTGGGCAATCTGCTCATGGTCCTCTGGGAGACCCACTGGTCAGACCCAGGGTGCCAGAGTGAGATCTCCCTGAGGAGCAGGGGGAGCAGCCCCTCTGCTGACCCCCTCACCCACACTGAGGCTGTTACAGTGTGATGGCACAGACCTGACCCCTAAGATCCAGGACCTGAAGCCCCAGTGCATCGTCTTCCTGAATATCCCCAGGTGAGAGAAACTGCCCTTGGTCCTTGGCTTCACTCCCTGGCCCCAGGGTCGGCCCCTCACTGTGTCTGTCCCTCATAGGTATTGTGCAGGCACCATGCCCTGGGGCCACCCTGGTGACCACCACGACTTCGAGCCCCAGCGGCATGATGATGGCTACCTCGAGGTCATCGGCTTCACCATGACGTCACTGGTGAGAAGGGTGCTCAGCGCCCAGAGCATTGGGGTGTGGGCACAGGTGGCATGCACCTTTATGCCTCTCTGGTGTCCCTGGGCAGCCCAGGTCAATTCATCCACCCCTGGCTTGGTCCTGGGGCAGTAGAGATAGATGGACCCCAGGGCCTGCCCAGGGAGCTTAATCAGGATACAGAGGGGCAGGGGCAAGGGCCAGTGGTGACAGAGCTCTGCTGTGCCCACAGGCTGCTCTCCAGGTGGGTGGGCACGGTGAACGTCTCACCCAGTGTCGGGAGGTGGTGCTCACGACAGCCAAGGCCATCCCAGTGCAGGTAGATGGGGAACCCTGCAAGCTAGCTGCGTCCTGCATTCGCATCGCCCTGCGTAACCAGGCCACAATGGTGCAGAAGGCCAAGCGGAGGAGCTCCGTACCACTGCACAGCGAGTATGGCCTGGCCCCTGCCTGGTGGACGACCCCCACCCCCTCCATCTCACCCTTGATCTGTCGCTCCCCTGATCGCTCTTCTTCTGGCCACCCTGCCACACTCCCTGACCACTGATGGCTCTCCCTCTGGCCCTCCCCCTGCCGGCTGGGGCTCCCTGACTACTCGCCCATCCCTGGTGGCTCTCCCTCCAGCCCTCCCCCTGCCAGCCGGGGCTCCCTGACCACTGGCCCGTCCCTGATGGCTCTCCCTCTGGCCCCCTGTGCCTCAGCCAGCAGCCTGTCCCTGAGCAACTGCGGATCCAGCTACGTCGGGTCAGCATGCATGACTATGAGGCCTTGCACTATGACAAAGAGCAGCTCAAGGAGGCCTGTGCGTGAGCCCAGATTGGAGGCAAAGGGTGGTGGGGGCCCCGTGCCCGGGCCCAGCCCCGAGACTGATGGACTCTCTGTTGTCTCCACAGCCGTGCCACTGGGCACCGTGGTGGTGCCAGGGGACAGTGACCTGGAGCTTTGCCGGACCCACATTGAGAGGCTGCAGCAGGGGGTGAGGAGGGTTTGTCCATGCCACACTCCCTGTCCCAGCTTTTCCTTCAGGGCCAGGCTGTGGGCCCAGCCCCTCACCTTCCCTTCTTCCCAAGCAGGAACCCAATGGAGCAGGAGCCAAGGCTGCGTCAGGCCAGAAGCTGTCGCCCAATTGGTGTTTCCTGGATGGTGAGTTCCTGCCCAGGAGGGGCACAGTCAGGGCTTTGTCCTGGCTATGCCCAGAAGGGCTGTGCCCCTTCCTGGGCAGGGGAGCTCAGGCAGGAAGGGGGAGACAGCCTCCAGAGTTCCTTATGCCCCTTCTCTCCCACAGCTACTACAGCCAATCGATTCTACAGGATAGATCGAGCCCAGGCAAGTACAAAGAAGGGCCCAGCAGCCTCCCTCCCTCTCTCCCATCCTGCCTGAGCTCCCCACTCAGCCTCAGGATCATGCCCAAGAGAAGGCCCTCGTGGTCTCTGTCTCTCTCTCTCTCCTCCTCTCCCTCTATGGGCTATGCAGAGTCTGTAGTCAGGGGAGCAAGCAGCAGACTGTCAAGGGCAAGGAGTCCCCAGGAAGGGAGATGTAGGAGGCCTAAAGGCCCCACGTACAGAAGGTTCACTCTGAGAGGCAGGCTGAGAGAGAGGAAGGCTTTCTCTGCCAGCTTCTGAGGGAGCACAGGATTCTGATGAGCCCTGGGGAGAACAGGCTGGCCAGAGGGCAGGAAAGGATCTCATTTGGGGTTGGGAAGTGAAATGTGGGGACACTGGAAAATCAGCGGGCCTCGTGTGGAGGCTTGAGGGATGGAGATGGTCAGCACCTCTGGTGTTGGAGGCCCCTGGCCAGGCAGACAAACAGGAAGCTGCCCCTGCCTTTGAAGAACTTGGCTTCTGCAAATAGAGAGAAGGAAATGCCATTGGGAGTGGGTTTGGGGAAGGCAGAGAGCATGAGTTGAAGGGAGTGGACTGGGGGAGGGAGGGAGTGCATTCCAGCCCCCTAGGCCTGGGACAGACTGAGCAAAGGATTGGAGTCAGGAAACAGCTTGTAGGCCAGCTGGGCTAGGAAATGGAGCCAGAAGGGCTGTCTGCAGCCAGGCTGAAGAGGGGCTGGGGGTGGGGGTGGGGGTGGCCCTGAAGGTCTGCCCAGGAGGGAGGGCCCGGGCCTGTGGCTCCTGACCCCTCCACCTCACTAACACTGGTGGCCAGAGGATCCTTGTTCAGGCACCAGTGGCTAGGCCTGGATGGGGGTGGCCGATGGGCCAGCGGGGATGGGATCTGGAGGGACAATTGGGGGCCACTCCACTAACCATTGGAAACCTGACCAGGAAGAAGGAGATTCAGAAACCCCCAGATATTTGTTAAGCACCTACCAAATACAAAGCGTTGTGCTTGAGCTTGTGGGGGAGACACAGACCCTGCCTTCAGGGAACTCACAGTTTATTTGGGGGATTATCAGGGTTGTGGTTCAGTCCTTATGCCTTGTCACCAACTCTTCATGACCTCATTTGGAGTTTTCTTGGCAAAGACACTGGAGGGGTTTGCCATTTCCTTCTCCAGCTTGTTTGATAGATGAGGAAACTGAGGCAAACTGGGGGAAGTGACTTCCCAGGGTCACACAGCTACTAAGTGTCTGAGGTCAGATTCAAACTCAGGAACACGAGTCTTCCTGACTCCAGGCCTGGTGGTCTGTGCACTATGGTGCCATCTAGTGGCCCCCTTATGGGGATGAGTCAAGGAAAAGAATCATTAATACACAGTATTAAGAAGGCTTAGTCGGTCAGTAAACATTTATTAAGTGAGGGTTGTGTGTCTGTATACATACACACACAATTTATATAGGTGCTATTTCATAATAAATATATCATCAGATCTCTTAAGTCTACAGGAGGGGTGCAGGCAGAATGTTGTCCCTGCCTTCCCAGGGGCCCCATGAGGGTGGGTGCCAGGGTGTCATTAGTGGGAGAGGGCCCGGGCCTGACTAGAGTCTTCCTTGCAGGAGCATCTCAACTATGTGACAGAGATTGCGCAGGATGAGCTCTATGTGTTGGACCCAGAACTGCTGGGCACCCCTGCCAGGCCTGCCCTTGAGGCCCCACAAAGCCCTGGCCCCACCTCTCCAGCACCCCCATCCCCCAGGCCCAGGTGTGTACCCCCACCTTGTCCAGAGTTCCTAGGCATGCAGAGAAGGGGGGCCCTTATGGGTGGGGGGAGCAAGCCTGGCCCCAAATGACAGCCTCATCGTGTCTCCCCAGGCCAGACCAAGGGGACTCCATGCCCCCAAAAGGTGAGCAGCCTCCTCTTCAGTGTGGTCTCTGGACATAGAGGTGAAGGACTGGCAGGTGGGGGACCTCCTCTAGCTGGAGGGCCAGAGGCCTGAATTGGTGAAGCTGGCAGAGGGTGGAGGATGGGAAGGTCTTTTTGAGTCTCCCAAAGGCCAGCAGATGGCTGCAAATGGGCCCACATGGATGCCAGACCAGTGGGTCCAGGCCCCCTCCCCTAGATCCCCTCAAATCCATGGACAAGTGGGAAGCCTTCCTGGGTCGCAGTGTGCCCCATCCCTCCCCAGCAAGCTTCCACTTTAACGGGAGGGGCCAGGCCTTGCCACACCTGTGCAGCCTGAGGAGAAAGGGAGTGAATGCAAGGGTGGGCGGGAGCTGGAGGGTGCCCCCCCTCCCCCCAGCCTTGGCCGGAGGTGACCCGCGGCTTTTGTCCTCTAGGTGAAGGCTTGATAGAGGCTGCCCAGAGCAGTGATTTCTGTAAGGTATCGCCCCTCCCCCAGCAGGAATGGGCTCTCCTCCCCTTTCCAAACTGTGGCCCCCACGGGATGGAACCAGGAGGCCCCTTCCCTCAGGTGTGCTCTGGGCGGGCCCCAGACTCTGGGACGACTGACTGGGGAGGGAGGGGGGTAGCCTGGGGACGGGAGAGTTAGAGGGAGGGAGCCTGGAAGCCCGGCTGCCCAGTGTCCGGCCTCCTGTCCCCTCAGTTCCAGGAGCTCCACCGAGCAGGGGGCGACCTCATGCTCCGGGATGAGCGAGGCCGAACCCTCCTGCACCACGCGGTCCGAGCGGGGAGCAAGGAGATCGTCCGCTATCTCCTGGACCACGGTGAGA
This sequence comes from Gymnobelideus leadbeateri, assembly GCA_011680675.1. Classification (NCBI taxonomy): domain Eukaryota; kingdom Metazoa; phylum Chordata; class Mammalia; order Diprotodontia; family Petauridae; genus Gymnobelideus; species Gymnobelideus leadbeateri. The sequence goes on along the minus strand of WOXC01009863.1, from coordinate 86,091 downwards.
GCCCGGGGAGCAGGCCTAGACCCTGACTGCGGGGGCTGGGCAGGGGCGGGGAGCCCCAGGAGGCACTCCGGAGGCCTAAGGTCGGACCGGCCCCTCGCCCCGTGTTAATCCCTCCCCCCTTGCACCTTCGGGACGGAGGCCGGCGATTCCCATCTGTAAATGAGCTCAGACCAGGCGCCCTCGCCGTTTTCCTTGAGCTCTAAGCCCTGCGCCCCCGCCCCTCGGGGTGGGTTTCCCTTTTGCCTCCCCGGGAGTGTCTCTGACCTTCCCCCTCCCTTCCCTCACCTTCTAGCCCCGACAGAAATCCTTGATGCCGTAGAAGAAAAGTGAGTATTTGGGCGCCAGGCCCTGCCCCTCACCGGGGGGGGGGGGGGGGGGAGCCGGGAGGCGGGGCTCGGGGCTCGGGGCCTGGATCCCACCGAGCTCCTCCCCTTGCAGCGGTGAGACGTCCCTACATCAGGCAGCAGCCCTGCGCCAACGAACCATCTGCCACTACATTGTGGAGGCGGGAGCCTCGCTCATGAAGACTGACCTGCAGGTGCTCAGGAGTGGGAGGCCTGACAGAGGGCGCGAGGCTGGGCTGCTGCCCCCGAGTGGGAAGGAACTGAGGGGCGGGTTTCTAGGGCCCACTGCGTCGGGGAGGAGCCTGGCAGGCTCTGCTTCTAGGAGCTAATGCCTTCCACTGTCTGTTGGCTCCCAGGGTGATACACCAAGGCAGCGGGCTGAGAAGGCCCAGGACACTGAGCTGGCCGCCTATCTAGAAAACCGTCAGCATTACCAGATGATCCAGAGAGAGGATCAGGAGACAGCTGTGTAGCCCAGTGACCCCAGGACGCCAGCCGGCGTGGCCGGGCCCTCCTCTGCTCCAGGACCAGGACCTTGGCCTCACTTGTTCACACTGCTACATTCCACTGGGCCAGGCAGACAGCAACCCGTGGGGGGACCCCGCCTGGGGAAGGAGCCCCATGGCTGACCTGGGGCCTGCAAGACTTGAGGGAGGCACCCAGAGAGCCTGGGGCTGCAGCCCACCCCTGCCCCCGTCCTCTGCATGCGCCTCTTGCCTGGCTTTTGAGCTCCCTTTAGATCCTGGAGGCCCAGGCCTCCAGCCCTGACCAGGAGGGTTGAGGGAGAGCAGTTTCCTGAGGGACGGGCATTGCCCAGCCAGGAGAGCCAGTGACCCTGCCCACAGCAGCCAAGACCAGTCAGGACTCTGCCCACATCCCATCCACTGCCCCCGGGAAGCCAAACCCCATCTTCAGCTGCCTTAGTAAGAAGTTTCTAGGATGGAAAGAGGGAGATCCTAGGGCAGGGGAGAGGCTGACTTGGAGGGAGGTGAGCCTGTGCAGGAAGAAATGGGAGCAGGAGGCCGGGGAGGGTCAGCCAGAAGCCATGAGGGAAGAAAGGGTCCAGAGAAGGCCTAGGAGGGCAGGGGAGAGAGGCAGATGGAGATGGGAGGGGGTTCAATGCTGCTGGCCTCTACGGGTTCTCACCCCCTCTGGATCCCAAGCCATCCAGCCCCCTTCACCTTCCTGGTGGAGCCTGGCCCCCCCACCCCAACCCCCATTGCCTTTCGCACGCCAACCCATTTCATCGCAGACAGGGCAGCCCCTGCCCGAGGTGCACATGGGAGGGGGGGGTGGGGGAGGGTGCCCAGGGAAGCTTGTCATGGTGTCATGTTTACAGCCCAGCTGGGTGTGACTCAGTAAAATGGATGTTTTTTTCCTAACTGGTTTGTTCTGGGGTGTGTGGAGGCCAGTGCCTCAGGCCAGGGCTGCTCCTGCTGAATGCGGACTACTAGTCGCTGGGCAGTGGGAGGGGTGAGGGCAGTGGGGTCAAGCTTCCTTGCCTGGAGAGGCCGGGCGGTGGAAAGCAGAGCGCCAGAGTGGGGTGCTGTGGCTGAAGGGCAGGGCTGTGCCCCATCCCACTCCTCAGGACCGGGATCCCTCTGTAGAGGCACAGCCAAGCCAGAGAACTGAATTCAAATGCTGATTCTGCCATAATTGCCTTGGTCCAGTCACCCTTTCCTCCTTGAACCTCCTCCATCTTTTGGTCTAAATTTAGGGGGGCAGATTAAATGATCCCTGGGGTCCCTTCCTGCTCTGGGGCCCTCTTGTCCTTGATAAAGGCATTGGTGCTGCCCCCCCCCCCCAAAGCCTACGATCCAAACTGAACCTCACAGGCCCCCCCCAGCCTGCCTCCTGGCCTTGTTCTTGTGGGGAGGGGGCCACAAAGGAGGACACTCCAGGGAGCGCACGTGCTTGCTCGTCTGAAGACCTCAGTCTCCCCCAGAGTGTGGGCAGGAGAGCAGCCTCTCGGCCCGGGCTCCCCGCTCCCCCACTCTGGTCAGGTTTGGGGGCGTCCTCGGCCCGGCCAGCCCCTGGAGGGGCGGAGGCGGGGGCTGGCCCCTCGGGGAGGGTCGGGGCGGACCGCAGTCCCTCCCCTTAGTGGGGAGGGGGCGGGGGCCCATGTGACCGGCTCAGACCGGTTCTGGAGACAAAAGGGGCCGGGGCGGGAGGAGCCGGAGTGGGGCTGCGGAGCCCAGAGCAGGCGGCGAGCGGACGATCAGGAGCAGCGGCAGCGCCGTGACCGGGGGTCGAGTGAGCGAGCGGGGGCTCCGGGAGGGGGCCCCGCGGGGCCGGGAGGCGGGGGAACCAAGGACGCGGGGCCACCAGAGGGGCACCCGCCGTGGGGGTGGAGGCGGCATGGGCCGCGCTGACCGCCGGACTCTGCGCCCCCCAGGATGCAGCTCCGAAGCCTCCTTGTGCTCACGCTCATGGCCCTGCTGGCCCTCCCCGCGGAGGCTGCGAAGAACAAGAAAGGTGATGGGGCGCGGGCGCGGGGAGGGGGGCTCAGCCTTCCCTGGGGCCCCGGGAGCTGATGCCAGCCCGCCTCGGGCCCCTGTTACAGACAAGGGGAAGAAAGGCAGCTCCGAATGTGGGCAGTGGAGCTGGGGTCCCTGCACCCCCAGCAGCAAAGACTGTGGCCTCGGCTTCCGGGAGGGGAGCTGCGGGGGCGAGACCAGGCGCCTCAAGTGCAAGGTCCCCTGCAACTGGAAGAAGGAGTTTGGAGGTGAGGAGAGCGCCCCCCCACACCAGGGCTTCAGAGTGGGGGGCGGGGGGCTGAGGGCAGGGCAGCCAACAGGCAGCGCGCCCCAGCCACACCAGGGCTGCAGAGTGAGGGGCAGGGAGCGGGGATCGGGGCGGGGGCTGAGGGAAGGGGAGCCAACAGGCTGTGTGCCCCGGCCACACCAGGGCTGCAGAGTGAGGGGCGGGGGTGGGGGGGGGCTGAGGGCAACAGGCAGCGCGCCCCCGCCACACCAGCCCTCTTTCTGCCCGCAACCTTCTCTAGCTGACTGCAAATACAAGTTCGACAGCTGGGGCGCGTGTGACAGCAGCACCGGCACCAAGATGCGCCAGGGAACCTTGAAGAAGGCTCTCTACAACGCCCAGTGCCAGGAGGCCATCCGAGTGACCAAGCCCTGCACCCTCAAGGCCAAAGCCAAGATCAGAGGTGAGTATCTGGACAGCTCCACCCTCCCCTTCAGGTCGGGGGGGGGGGGGGGCGGGGACCCTGGGCGGGCAGAACCCCATCACCTGGGGTGTGGGTGGAGATGCCCTCCGCAAGGGCCGGTGCACCCAAGAAGGCTGCTGTTGGACAGATCCATTCTCCTGAAGAAGGGGAGCGGTGTGCAAGGCCAGAGCTGGAGGAGGAGGGCCAGATCTCCCCACTAACCCCAATCTGGTTTCCGTTTCACAGCCAAGAAAGGGAAGGGGAAAGACTAGACCCCGAAGCCCCACCTGACAAGGGTGACTCCCAGATGCCTTGACCCTTTCCTCCCTCCACCATCCCCCTTCCCCTTCCCAGCCCCCCAGAACTTATTCCACACCAGGTGCCTTGCTTCTTATCATTAGCTTTATCGATCACGAAGCCCTTCCCACTTTCCCCTCATCATTCCCAGCCCTGCCCCTGAGCCCTGGCATGAAGGACTGGAGGGCTTCAGGGGGAGGGAGGGACCAAGCCCTCCACTCCCTGCCCTGGCTCCTTCTCACCCCGGTGATGTGAGCTCCAATTTCAGCCTAGCCCCTTATTCAAGCCATCACCTTTATTAAAAAAAAAGAAAAATAAAGTCTTTTTTTTCCAATAAAAGCTTTTTGTTTTTAATATATAAAAGCTCCCTTCTCTATTAGTTTAGCTGCAGTTTGGGGGGAGGATTCTCTGGGGTTTAGGAGGGAGAGGAAGGGATGAGGGTAGAGATCCAGAAAGCTGGGACTGGAGCGCTGACCAGAGAGGACAGAACCTGAACCCTTACCCCACTGTTTCCAAGCTGAGCTCAGAATTCATGGTGCTCATGGGAAAAGCAACATCTCTCAAAAAATTAAAACCATGTACAAAACCTTTCTCCCCACGTGCCCCACTTTGAATCTCCAGATTCTTGATGCCTTTTCTCCCCAGTGATTTCTAAGCAGACTACCCCACTGGGCAGAGGGGTAGGGCCTAAGGAGATAGAAGGGAGCAACCAAGCTCAAGGTCTTCTCTGCTCTGCTCTGGGTGTCCAAACTCCTCAAAAAGATTCCAGCCTTCTTGCCCCAGCCCAGCCCCAGACATTCCCTTTGTGGATCTGGCATGAAGGAAACTGGACCAAGCCCACTGGAAAACAGGCATGCACCTGGAAGGGACCCATTATACAGAGAGAGAAACTGAGGCTCAGAAGCAATGACCTGCCCAAGTCAATGAGGCTACTACACTGGACAGATTTTCTCACTCCCATTCTGTAGGTGTGTCTCCTTCCCCTAATTCCGTCTGTCCCCACTTCCCTCTTTTCTCATCTTGTCCTCCTCCCTTTCCCTGCCTTCTCTTCTCTGCTCTCTCCCTTGATTGTCCTGTTTCCTCCATCCTCTCACTCCCCTCTCCCAACCTTTCCTGGACTCTCTCCTTTTCCCCTCCTCCCTCCTTCCCTTTCTCGTCTCTGTTTGTCTCTCACACATACACACACATACACACCCTAGCTTCCCTTCCTTTCCTCCCATGTGCCATTCAAATGTGAGTGTTTCAGACATCTTAGGGGAAGGCCCTGAGGGAGGCTGAGGTTGGACCAGGAGCCGCACTTCCTTATTTCCAGGGATGCTGAGGCCTGGAGGCTGCCCTGGCTCTCCTTTCAGACAGATGGCCCTTAGTCTCTAAAGTCAGAATCCTCAACACGGAAGGCAAGAACTGATGGAGAGACTCCCTTTGGCTCAGCTCAGACCGTGAAGCTGCAGCTTCCTCTGTGGAGGAAGGAGGTGCTGCGGCCAGGGAGGAAATGGCGGGATGAGGCAGGCTCTGGGCTCTACCCTCTCTGGACCTACAGGATTTGGCAGCTGGAAGGACATTTAGTGTTTGGAATGCAGGACATAACCCACAAAGGTCATGCAGCCTTGGGAGGGAGGAAGGGGCACCCACTTACCAGGCTGCAAAGAGGGAAGCAGGGAGGGAATTTACCGACTCTGGAAAAGACTGGAGGGTCGGGCTGAACCCTGCATGCAGGTGGGTTAAGGGCAAGCAGTGCCATTTACACACTGGGGTTAGGGGGCTGCTCCCAATACAATTGGACCCTCAGAGCCAAGGGACCTGATTTTCCCCTCCCTACCCCTACATCCAAGAAACCAGGCACCCATGTGCCAAGCTTCCACCTTCTTACACCCCACCCCACCTGTAGTCCTTGTGGCTGGGGCTCAAGTCAGACCTCCCCCTCAAGCAGCAGCATTCCCGGCACCTTGGCCAGCACTGCACCCCACCCCCTTTCCGGTCACCAGGTGTATGTGTCCAACCACCTCAGGTTTTCAGTGAAGTGTGAGAGGTTGGTCCCCTAGAGGCAGACCTTCCTTTCTTGCAGGTCCTCCCCACCCCTTCAATCTCAATACCAGGGTAGTCAGCTCCTTCTGATCAGAGGTCTATTGGGTCCTGGCCTTTCTTGAAGTCCTGAGAAGAATCCTGAGAAGAATCCACAGAACCTCTCTAGAGCCAAAGTCCATGTTGGTCCCACCAGCAGCTCAACCTCGTTGACCCTGGGGCTAGGGTGGGGGGGCCCATCCTCTACTCCCTGCCCTTGGAGGCCAGGTAACGGGGATAACTCTGGACACACACTGGGAATACTCCAGTACCTTTCCTGGCCGTCCTCTAGGCCACAGGGAAAAGGGTGCCACCTGTCCGAGTCTTTTCTCTCCTCTTGAGTGGAACAGGCAGTGGGCCAAAGACAGTTGCCCTGGAACCGCTCAGGCCCAGAGCGGTTAGAAGTCCCCATCATGGAGCCATGCCCACTTACCTGGCAGTACCAATGTTTCTGTACTGGCACAGAAGCAAGTGCTTGAAGGTCTTCTTGAAGGTGGCATTGCAGAGGGCATAGCAAGCAGGATTGATGGTACTGTTGACATAGCAGAGCCAGTAGCCGATGGACCACACGGTGTCGGGGACACAGCTCTGGCAAAAGGTGTTGACCAGCACCATGACATTGTAGGGTGTCCAGGTGACGATGAAGGCCAGCAAGATGGCAAAGATGGTCCGAGTCACCTTCCTCTCCCGTGCTGCCATCTGCCTCTTCTTCCTCACCTGGTTGCGGGCAATGCTGGCGAACTTGCGGGCCACGTTGGCAGCTGGGCGCAAGCTCGCGGGTGTGGCAGGGACAATCTCGATGGCCGTCACACACTCGTTTCCCGTCTGCTTCGTTACGATCTGTATCTTGGACCACTTGGAGGCTGGATTGAGCACTCGTGGGCGTGGGGGCAGCGGGGTGGATGGGCTGCAGCCAGTCTCGGCCGTCGAGCCCTCGGTCAGGGGCCTCTCCCTGGTGTTCTGGGTGACGCTGGCTGAGCTGGAGTCATTGGAGGTGTCTTTCTCCTCTGGGGGCCGTGGTGGAAGCAGGACAGGTGGAGGTGCCTCCTCCAGCCTCCCGTTTCGCACCTCATCCTTCCCGGCCTCCACCTGCTTCCGGCTTGGGTTCTTAGTGCTCTGCTTCATCAGGGGGCTCCTGAGGAATGACAGGCTCTTGGCCTTCTTCTCCTTGGGCCCCTCAGGATGGTGCTTGTGGACCCGGCTGCGGCTAGCCAGCGAGATATGGACGTAGAGAACTGTCATGATGACCACAGGCAGATAGAAAGCCGCAATGGCTGTGCCGAAGGTGACTGCCGGGTTGGACAGGAACTGGATGAAGCACTGGTTGTCTGGCACTGTCCGCTCCCCCACTACAAACTGCCAGAAGAGGATGGCCGGAGCCCAGAGCACAAAGGACAGCACCCAGGCGGCAGCGATCATGAGGCCTGCCATCTTGGTGGTCCGGCGGGCTGGGTAGGTGAGGGGCTTGGTCACGCAGAAGTAGCGGTCAAAGCTAATGATGAGCAGGTTCATTACAGAGGCATTGCTGACCACATAGTCCAGAGCCAGCCACAAGTCACAGACCACAGCCCCAAGAGGCCAGTAGCCCTTGATGATATACACAGTATAGAGGTTCATGGAGAAGGCCCCAATGATGAGGTCGGCACAGGCCAGGCTGAACAGGAAGTAGTTGTTGACCGTCTGCAGCTGGCGGTTGACCTTGATGGAGAGCATGACGAGGATATTGCCCACAACTGTCACCAGGCTCAGGGAGCCAGTCACAGTGGCAATGAACACCATCTCCACCGTCTCATATCGGTTGGGGGCTGCAGGCATTGCCTGCACCGACTGGCCTGACTGGTTGCCGTAGCTGTTGTTGACTGGAGTGAAGTTTGCCATCCTGGCTGAGTGGTGAGGGCCAGGCACCAGCTGGGATCACAGGTAGACTCTGAGGAGACAGAGAAAAGTGGTTGGAGGTGGAAGAGTGGAATGGGGAGGCAGCAGGCCCCAGAGCCTCCCGTCCCCACCTCCACCAATGCCCTGTCTGGCCCCTCAGCCCTTCCTGAGCTTGGCACTGACATTTTTATGTGTTTTCGACAGTAACAGGAGCAAAGGAATAACTACAGATTTTATTGGCATCTAGGGAATTCCCAGGGGAGAAAAATCCCTCTACCAAGCGATGTGGGCACCTTGTCTGATTACTCTTAATAACAACTAAAATGAATAGTAATAATAGTCACATTAGGTCACACTGGAACAACTTTACAGAAGGGATTTCACTGGAGCCTCCAAACAACCCCAGTGACCTAGGAGGTATTTTTAGCTCCATTTTAGAGATGAGGAAACTAAGAGCCCAGATCAGTAATTAGCCCTGCAACCTTGTTGGATAAACCCAACTCCACCTCATTTGAAAACCGTCTTCTACCCACTACTCTACAGCATAAACAGCTTTTCCCACAACATCCCCATGATGTAGATGGTCCAAATGCAACCATCTCCATTTACAGAAAAGGCGGCAGCGCAGTAGAGGGTTGGCCCAGTTAGGCTCAGGCCTGGGATCCAAACCTACACTTAGGTTTCCTTGTTTGTAAGATCAGGCAGTCACCCTGTTGTCTCTAGAGCCGAGGATCCACGTGATTCACATATGACCACTGTCAACCAGAGACAGGATCCTACATTTAGAATTCAGGGACTCTACTTTCATTTGGTGCTTCCCACCTGGGTGACCCTAGCCAACTCATTTCTCCCTGGCTGGAACTCAGTGCCCTCATCTGTGTTGGACAAGGTGATGCCTAAAGTACCTTCTGGCTCTAAGGCCCCTGATCAGAGGACGGGCCAGCTCCATTCTCAGATTCATCAGCTGGCAGAGATGGAGGAATCTCCCAGCTCCTCAAGGCATTGCTTCTGCAAAGGGCATGTCTAGGGGATGTCCCAGGCCTCCACCCTTCCACCATTCCCTGTTCCTCCAATACCTTTCTTTGGCTGCCATCCCCTCTCTTTATGAGTTGGTGAGATCCTAGACGGTCTCACTCTAGCGCTTTGGACCCCCAGGCTGAGTCCAACACATAGTAGGTGCTTGGCATAAATGCTTTTTCACTCATTCATTCCATCCCTTCAGTCAGTTGGACGACCAGCACTCACTGTGTGCTGGGCACTGTGGACAAAAGCAAGACTGCTTGGCCTCAGAGAGCCTCCATTCTGATGGAGAAATAGAGATAACCAGGTCTAGGCGAGACACAGATGGAGGAGATGGGAGGTAATTTCAGGGAGAAAGGAGAGACTTCCTCAGGTATGTCCAGTGAGAGAATGTGGTGTCATTGAAGAGGAAAGGAAGGGGACAAGCCCTTGATCAATCCCCTTTGGGTGGTAGGCGCTCAACCAATATTATTGCATCTGACCTCACAATAACCCTGGGAGGAAGGTACTATTATGTCTCCATCTTACAGGTGAGGAAACTCAGGCAGACAGAGGTTAAAGTGACTTGCCCAGGGTCATCTAGCTGGCAGGTGGGCTGGATTTGAACTTGGGTCTTCTTGACTCCAGTGTTAGTGTTCTATCCACTTTGCCTTCTAGCTGCCTCTGTATTGGCAAAGAGGCCAATATGGTGTCTGGAGGGGTAGGAAGCAGTCGTAAATGCCAGAGGTTTTCTATGTGCTCTGAGAGGTAATTGGAATTCATGGAGTAGGAGCTGAGTTGGGGCAGGTGGGTAGAGACACGTGGCAGGGAGGCATGCTGGGAGGCTCTTGCCTTGGTCCGGACAAGGGCTGAGAAGAGCATGACCCAGGACAGTGGCCTTGAGAGAAACCAGAACGTAGACGTGTCAGCCTTTGGCCATGGATCTGATCCGTGTGGTGGGTGGTGATGGGGCAGAGGGGAACTCCAAGGCTGGGGGCTGGGGGCTGAGGGGCCTGGAAAGACTGTGGGAAGAGGGGAAGGACACTTGAGTGTGACACCCAGTACAGAGCTCTACATGGCAGTAGGCACTTTGGAAGAGTCTAGGGGTGAGTACGTGGACCTGGTGATGATGGCAGCTATGGGAGCTGATGGCTCTCCAAGGCAGAGCAGGGGACCACAGTGCAAGGTGGAACTCACAGCCTTTGTGATCAAGACCCCGAAGCCAGCAGCCAAAGGCTGAGATGTGGGCTGGCGTGACTTTGGAGCTCCTAAGTCCAACAGGTGAGGAAACTGAGGCCCAAGGTCACCCAAGACGTAGGGAAAAGTCCATTTCTCTTTGAGAAAGTCCCTTTTCTACTCTAAGCCTCAGTTCCTCCTCTGTAAAATGGTATTTGGTATTCAAATGGATATTTAAAGCTCCTTCCAGTCTTCAGAGGGAGCTTCATCCCCAGGCCAGGCCATGTCCTGACCCTTGCCCTTGTGGGCACTGGCCTGAGAAGAGCCAGCTGCCAGGACCGAGAGGCGGTGGGAAGAGCCTCGAGCGTCAGACCAGAGCCCAGACAGACTGCTGATGCAGAGACTCCTTCCCCGCTTGTCGATTCCAGGCCAGGCTCTCCCTCCAGCTTCCCTGCCTGAGCCATCTGTGAGCCTGCCTGGGGGTCACAGGCTCCCTAGAGCTGCTGACAGCCCACTCCCCCATCCCTCCTGCTGCGGGCGTGTTTACAGCTCGGACTCCAAGTTTCCTTTTCCTACCATGGCACCCTCCCCCCACGGCCTCCCACGGCAGCCCAGGCAGCTCACGGGCCCACACCTGGCACATGTGTGCATGCCTGAGGGCTGACATGCCTTGACACTCACAGCCTCAGCCAAGGGCACTGTCACACTCACACACACACGCTCACACACACACACTCACACTTGCACACTCAGGCACACACACACACATACTCCCACCTCAGTCACTGTCACACACACACACACACACACACACACACTTGCACACTCAGGCGCACACACACACACATACTCCCACCTCAGTCACTGTCACATGCTCACACACACACACACACACACACACACACACACACACACACTCAATGGCTCCAGTAGCAGCCAAAGCACTCTACACTTGTAAACATCCCTGAAGCAGCCCCTACTTAAGGCATAGACATGCAAAAGAGGGCGCCCGTGTCCAGTGTTCAGAGGGTCCTCGGGCAAAGCGTCCCCCACAAGCACCCCCAGGTAGGCGGAGGGGAGGCCTGGAAGTCAGGAGCTCTAGGGTGAAATCCCAGCTCTGCCATGAGCTCAAGGGTTGATTTAGGACAACTCAACCCACCTCTGTGTCCCAGGCCTCAATTTTCCTCATCCATAAAATGAAGGGATTAGACTAGATAAGCTTGTTGTACTCTGACATTCCATGTTCCAAGGTCCCTCCCAACCTTGATATTCTAGGTTCTAAGGCCCTTCCCAGCTCTGATATTCCATGTCACAAGCCCCATCCCAGCTCTGACACTGTAAGTTCTAAGCCCCTCCCAGCTCTAATATTTTAGGCTTTAAGGTTCCTTTTCTGATAAATGGACAAAAGACAAAGCTTTGTCCTGAAAGCCCTCCACTTCCAACCCTGGTGTGAAACCAGGGGTAGGACGATGGGTGCCAAGACCTGTCCTTCCTTTGGACCTTGTTACACTTAGTGGGTAAGTGCCTAACCCCCACCCCCAGAGTAGAGAGCACAGTCAGGGTGGAGGGCAGCACCACGGACACAGGCTTAATGCGAGGCTCTGTGCTAAGGGTGCAGAAGGCTATCACCTACCCTGAGAACCTCCCAAATGTGGGCACAAGTCAAGGCTTCTTAGCTTCTAAACCCCAGGCTCCCTGTCACTGCTCTGGGGGCCCACTTGGGCTTCTTACCCTGCTTCTCTTCCCCACTGCACAGGAATTCCTACCAAGCAGCAGCTCTTGCTCATGTCTAATGCCAGTAGAAATTAGGGTCACTAAGTAACTTCAGGGCAGGGATGAGGAAGGGGAACCAGCTGCCCTTTGCCTGCTGGGGACTTGATGCCCCTAGCCCTCTGCTATTTCTTGCCCCTTGGAAGGTGTTTCAGGCGAAAGGTAGGGCTCATTTGTGCTCAGCAGGGAATCATTCCCTTCCTGCCTTCCCCTCTCTGCCCCTCACTCTCCTCGTTTGTGAAATGAAGATGTTGAATTAGATGACATTTAAGACCCCTCCCAGCTCTGACTTCCTAGGTTCTAAAGTCCCCCCTCTTCTGACATTCTAGGTCCTAAGGTCCTTCCCAGGTTCTAAGGTTCCTCCCCCTGCTCCAGTTCTGACATTCTAGGTTCTAAGGTTATAGAGGTCCAGCTGGGAAATGGCTCAGGTCTAATTCTGGACCCCAAGCCAGGCACCAAACCTTGCCAGGTTCTGTCTGTACTATGGATGTCATAGTTGAGGCCACCTGTTTTGGCAACAGCACATCCTAGACTTGGGGCTGTGTCTCTGTCCAACCTTTTCTGTCCCCAGGATGTCTGACATGGAGTCTCCTAATGCCCCCTCCCCAAATACTTCTATTCCCTCCCCGCCCATGACAAGAATTCAGGTGCCTTGCATTCCACCGGCTTGGGGACTGCCGGACTAGCAGAGCAGAAAGGGGGCTGGCTTTGGATTCCGATGCCTTCTCAGACTGCTCCTCTCACTAATGCCTCAGTTTCCTCATTTAGAAAATGGAGGCCTTTGTGTCTCTAGGACTTGCCTCATGGAGCCCTTATAAGGTCAAAAGAGTTGATGTCTAAAAAATGCTTTGCAGAAGGCAGCGGGGGGGGGGTGGGGTGGGGTGGAGAGGGAACTGGGCCTAGCTCAGGAAGACCTGAGTTCAAATCTTGCCTTTAATACCTCCTTGCTCTGTGAGCCTAGGCAAATCACTTCCATCTCTCAGTGCCCAAGCCTCTTAAAAAAGTCCTATGTGGGAGACTGGCTGCTCACCTGCCCTGGCAGAGAGAAAGCCCTCACCAGGGACCTCTCTACATCAATAAAAATCACCCCAGGAAAAAATAATTCTAAGCCCCTCATTTTACAAATGAGGAAAGTAAGGCACAAAGTTGGGGGGGGAAGACTTATTCAAGTTCATTCAGAGCTCGGATTTGAACCTAAGCCCCCAGACTTTGACTCTAGTCCTATCTCTTCTAAGGAAGCCAGGGGTCCCCCCTCCCTGCTCTGGAGAGGAGCTGTCAGGGACTCCCTGACTCCTGAGTCAGGGATCAATGCCTTCCCTGTGACTGTCTCTCCTGTTACATGGTTTCTGTCTTGAAAGTAAATGGACAGTTTTTTGGGGACTGTGAGCTCCCAGAGCCTGGGGGGGGCCACATCTGCCTTTCTTTATAGCCTCAGAGACTGGCATGGTCCAGTGCCTGGCACACAGAGAGCTCTTGATGAATGTTTACTGTTGTTGCAGCTGAGGAAACTGAGGCCCAGACAGAAGTGGTTTGTACAGAGTCAGTACAGGACAAAGTCCAGGAGAGAGATCACGTTTGGATTTCCACACCCATCGTGCTTTTCTCTACCCTCCCCTTCATGGTAATAGGTGATGCCTCCAGGTTGAGAGGAGATGTTGTGTGTGTGTTCATATGTGTGTGAGTGTGAATGTTTGTGTGAGTGTTGTGGGGGGGGGGCAGGGAGAGGGGCAGAAGAAGGGTTTTATGAAGCTGGGCACTGGCACGGCACTCGCCTGGAAGGGATCCCGGAAGTGTCACACTCACGGGTCTGTGAGGGGGCAGAAGGTGTCGGGGAAATGGGATCCTGCTTTTTTTTCCCCTTCGAGTCCCCAGGGTCTTAGTCACTCTGCAGTACAAGGGAAGGGAGGCAGGCACCAGCTCCAGCTCCAGACAGGGAAGAATTCGGGGGGGGGGGGGCATCCATAGTGGGGCCCCTGCTGGGGTTCGTGCCTGCAGCAAGGAGTTGTCACCCTGGGGAGAGGAATGGACAGAGCATCCCCCCTCCCCCGCTCCCAAAGCTACTGTCCATCTCCAGCACAGTTCTGACCTGGCCAGGCAGGTAGGCAGGGTCTGCATACTGAAGAGACTGCAATCACCACTAGATGGTGCTGTTGGCCCTACCAGATGCTCAGCAGAATTCTACCTTCTGATGGGGCCAGAGCTTTGGGAAAAGGGGAAAAGAAACGATGGAGGAGAGAGGGGGGGCCAGGAAGGTGGAGAGAAGGGCAGAGGGAGGTCCTTGTCTCACTTTGGAAGTTTTGGACTAGAGTCGCGTCTTCCTAGGGAGAGGGGTGATGCTGATGCTGATTTCCCAAGTCGGGCTTAGGGCTTCTCAGCCATGCTCTGAGTCCTGGAAGGAGACCAGGGCTGACCAGAGGGGGGGTGGGCAGGGGTGGATGGGAAGTCAGTGATGTCTACCCCTCCTGAACCTGGAGAGGCTGAGGGTGGAGGTGGAGGGGTGATCCAGGAGGGGCCTGGGTGGGAACAGGAGCAGAAGGGAGGGAGCTGATTGCCATCGGCATGCGTATTTTTTGTCTAGGGCCTCTCCCATATTCTCATACTGAGTGTGTGCCTGTGTGGATGGACCCCGTGCATGCATGTAAATGGGCATATGTAAGACGGGCATGCAGCCAATGCTGTATAGATTTGTACAGGCTCAGGGCCTTAAAATGTCAGGCTTTGGAGGAGGAGGACAGCAAATAAAAACTGAGGAGAAAAAATACGGAGAGGGGCTAGCTACCCCCTGGGCATGACTTTTTAGGCCCCAGTCCCAGGATCCTTCTCTGGAAAAAACTGGAAGATGGAGCTGCTGAGGGATCCAGAGAGTCTGCAGGGAAAGGGGCAGAGACTTCATCTGGTGCGGCTGGGAAGCCCTTCCCACCTCTTCCAGGACTAGCTTTGCAAGATCAAATTCTCTCTCTTATCCCAAGTCAGAAACTAGAAAAAAAAAATCCAGTTTCAAATCTCTCCTGCTCCATTAAGGGGAGGGAAGGAGGGGTGGGGGTCGGGAAGATGTCAGTCTAATTCCAGCTTCCTTCTCCTCTTGGTCCAAAGGAGTCCTTTTAGGGGGGCAGAAAGCTTCCAGTTTCTGCTCTGCATGCTCGCCTTGCCCCCAAGTATGATGGAGCTCAGGCCCTCCCCATCCATCAGGACACAGGAGCTCTGAACTAGGGATTCTGGATCACTTAAAAGTTCATAGTTGTTTGTAAGAGTCCAACGGAAAAGGGAAAAGAGGCCACAGCCTCGAGGAAGAGGCTGGCATTCTCCCTTCAGGACCAGGGAAAGCTTAGAATCTTATGGAGCTGCCACACGAGGCCCTGGCACCTTAATTAGGTGCCTGAATCTGGAGAGCTCCGTTGGGGGAAATGGATCAGCCCTATGAATCACTGTATCAGAGAAGACATTGGGGGCTTGCCTGTCTGGGACTCGGGAACACAGGTCGCAGGAAGAGTTCTAGGCCCCACAGGGTCAGGGCCGGAGCAGAGGGCAGATATGGTGCTGCAGCTGCAGCTAGGTGTTGCCCAGGAGGGGCTGCCCAGATCTGGTTCTGTAGTGAGTTCAGGGCTCTGGAAGACGCTGGCAGGAGGTGAGCCCCAGAACTTGCCCTGGGGATTGTGCTCCTGTGTCCAGGTCCTTAGCTGCATGCAGTGGGAAAATGCAATCCCTAAAGCTATTTCCTGGATGGGTGGGTGAGGGAGCGCTCCCTGAGCCCCTGGCTGTTATCTAGTCTAGAGTGAGCTCTGGGGTCCTTAGTGACAGCACCTGCAGCGGGCAGCAAGCTCCAGGGTCGGTCTCCACCCGGGTCTCCTTCCAGTCTCCAGGAGCAAGGGGAGCTTAGCCCTGGGAGCCGTCTGGGGGTGCCGCGTTGCCACACTGCTCAACAACCACTGCCGCCTGAGGTCACCCATGGTGATGACGCCATGAACCGGATTTTGGTGACTCGGTTCTCCCTGGGACTGGAGATGCATGGAAACTACAGCTTTGCCCCGTGGGGTCGCAGTCCCCACTAGCTCTCTCCCTCCCCAGTATTGGGGGTAGTGGAAGGCCCTAAGGTGGTTGAAAAGATCCATTGGAGTCCTGTCTCTCTTTAGCGGAGTGGGGGGGGGGTCCTTTGAAGAGAGCTAGAGAAGGGAATGTGGAGTCCCGAGGGTGCGGCCCAGGTTATACCACACATAAAAAAACCCTGGGGGATGGATGGGTGGGTGGGAGCTCACGCAGCTCACCCACGAGGCCGCAGCTCGGGGAGGGGGGCTCAGGCACCGGGCGTGCTTGAGTGAGGTGCACATAGGGGAAGAAATGGTCCCTGATTGGACTAGTCGCTGCTCCCGAGGATCCTGAATCAGGAAGGAGGCTTCCCGGGTAGGAATAGGAGTGGCGCTGCCAGAGGCTGCCGAGACTGAAACTCCCCCCGCCCCCGCCCCAAGGCCAGGGGCCCGGAGCCAGGGGCCCCAGGGGCATGTCGGAGCTCCAAACCTAGGTGAAGTTGGGAGCGGGCGCCCGCCCCTCCTGTCCAGAGCCGGTCCTAGGCTGTGCGCTCCCCGACGCCCATCCACCCACTGGCCCATCCCTGCGGCCCGAAGCGGTCCTCCTTCTGTCTGGGGGCCTCTGGTTCCGGACCCCCACCCCCAGAGCCCAGGGCGCCCCTGCAGGGCTCCAGACACCCTTCTAGGTTCCATCAGTGCGTCGGTCTGCTTGTCCAGCCCCGGCGGGAGCATCCCGCGCCCTCTCCGACTGCACTTACCCGGCTGAGCTGCGCTGCTCCGGCTGCCCCGAGGCTCCTTCAGCGCCCGGGTGGGACAGACAGGGGGGTCGGTGCGAACTGGGCAGGCAGAGCGGGGAGGAGTCGGGCCGGGACTCAGGCAGACGGGCGCTGGCCAGGTGGCCGCCGCGGGGACCGTGCTGGTGCTGCGCCGGGCGGGGGGCAGCGGCGGTGGCGGCCGCGGCCCGGGGTGCAAAGGGGACGGCCCCTGCTCGGTCCGCGGCTCCCGGAGGCTGTGGCACCGAGTCTCTCTCACCCTCGCACTTTTCCCCGAGCCTCGTGATGTCACGGGGAGACAGCCAATCAGTGCGGGGCAGCCCCACGGGCTGCCGGCCCCGCGCGTCTCCCCTCGTTGCACCTCCCTCCGCGCCGCGCGCTCCCCTCCGCGGTGCTGCGCGCCGCTCTTAGCGCTAAGCCGAGGGGTGCCTGCGGGAGCCCGGCCGCTGGCCCTCAGGGCTCCGGCTGCAACCTCCCGAATGGTCCCGGGGCTGCTGCCGCTGGGCGCCCGGGCGCGGGCTGCCTGGGCATCCCAGTGCGTGCATCTGGGGGCAACTGCCCCGGCCTCAGGAAAGGTCACAGGCTCCCGGCCGGAGCTACAGCCCGGTGCTCTGTGCCCAGTGCCCCAAGTCCGACCCCAACTTCGGGCTCAGCCCGAGTCCCTGACGCCGCTTCTTTCCCTCCATCCAGGGGTCGCCAAGATGTGTATTGTTGCGCTCTGACCAGGCGGACGGGTCCCGAAGTCCCTGGACGTCAGGTCCTGAGACTTACTTGTGGCCCGAGAACTTCGGAGATCGGCATTGTGGCCACGGCAGGGGTGGGGGTAGGGGCGGCTAGGGGTGGGAGAGGCAGACTGGAAGGACGAGAGGCTCCTGTGTACCCCATCCCTCCTCACACGCCCACCCCTTTCCCCTGACTTGGAGGTCTGGGCCCCGAGATAGGCGCAGACTCTGCTCGCAAGGTCCACCCTTCAGATCCCTCCGAAAACCTCCGAAACGAGCGCACCTTTCTGTGGATGGCTAAATGCTGGTATAGGTACCTGCACTATAGGTAAAGGGTGGGAGGCAGTGGGTGGGGCGGGTTTGCTTGCTGTCCCTTGGGATGGAGTCGAGTGCACTGGCTGCCGAGCTTCCCGTCCGTGGGGATTCCTGGCAGTGTGGAGCCCACAATTCTAAGCCTGGGGGGGCCTTAATGAGACCCGGCCAGGGGCGGGTGCCCGGGCGGCTGAGGCTCTGCCCCGAGCTCCTCGAGCTCTTCGAGTTCCCCGGCCATTGCTCAGCCTACCCGCACCTCCTTTGCTAGTGGCCTGTGAAGTGGGGAGAGGTCGCGTTCCAGGCCTTCCTGGATTCCGCCCTTTGCAGCAGGGACTGTCACCACATGGATCCCCTTCCCCCAGCTTTGCAGAGATGCCTCAAATCGGCTCTCCCAGGATGCTATAAACGGGTTTATTCTTTCTAAGGCGCAACCTAAGCCCCGCCCAGCCCCCGCCCTCGAGGATCTAAGCCTTCTGGGTTCCAGCCTTCTACCCCCTAATCTATCAGGCCCTTCTCCTATCCGGCCCGGCTGCCAGGGGGCTTCGGAGCGACGGGCGAGAGTGGTGGGCGGGGCAGGGAGCTCCCTGGTAGCCAGGGGCCTGCCTCTGAGCACACCCCAAAGTAACAGGGTCAGCTGCTTTCCAGTAGCTGACTGGATGGGCTCTGAAAGCCGACAGGCAGCTTAGGAGCCTCTGGAAAAGCCCCTGGGACAGGAGGCTGCATGGACCAAGAGGGCGCCTCGTCCTTGGACATCGTCTAGCACCTCGTTCTGGGGGCATTCCTGGGCACTGCTCTAGAGAAAGCTTTTTGTGAGTCTCGGCCAAGGCTCGATGAGTGCCCTCCCAACGTGTGCCCCTTTAAGCCCTGCCACAACCTTGCAGAACCTCAAAAATTCACCAACACCACAGTCCGGGACTTCCTGAAATTCAGAAATAGGCGTTTCTAAAAATTCGTCTGAACCCTCTTCCTGCGTTGATAACCCACGTTGCATATGCCTAACCTAGGTCTTATTCTACCCCTAGTGAATGAAGAGTAAGGGGGAGAGTCTGTTTCAAGGCAGGTTCTTCGGTGCTAGAGGTTTTCAAGACCAAGGAGAGGAACCAAGGCGACACTTCCTAGAGCAGGCAGAGAACCCTTGCTTCCTGGTGCAGGGAATCAAACATTCGGAGAGGGGGACAAATCTATGGATCAGCTGGGTCCTCACTACTTGTTCCACCCAAATACCAAAGGTCTTCAGAATCCCAGGCAGGTCAGAGAAGTTCCCATGTGGTTTCCTTATGTCAGAACAGAGAGCACCAGTCACTCGTCCGTATGTGGCTGAGCCCTCACGGGACTTGGCCCAGAAGATGGGGGGCAGAGACCCACTCCTAGGGCAGAGAAGAGGTCAGCACCCAACACTGGCTGTTTTATTTTGAAAGGTTGCTCCAATCCAAGGCTCCATCTGTCCCTCTCCAGCCACTGCTGTATGTCCTAGCTTAATGAGTGACCTTTTGTGTATGCATCTTAAAATACAGGGGTCACCCTCTGGAATGGCAGAAGGGAGAATGAAGCAAAGGCTAAGCAGGGAATGCCTTTTCCTTGGCTACCTCATTCTTGGAGCTTCAGCTTGGATTCCATCCCCTTTTGGAAGGTTCATGTGCACCACAAAGCCTCCCCACACCTCAGGACTATAAAACTCAGGGGCCCTGCCATGGTAGTGTTCAATGGACATTTCCCAGTTTCTCCTTGTGGGCACCATGGTGGGCATATGGGTGGCACAGGGGAGAACAAGAGATACTGCGTAGTTTCCCTCACCTTCGTCTTTATAGGAGAGCCCAAGTTAATGCACCATCTTGTCTCACTGAATTCTGCTAATAGTATTAACATTTATAGATTTGTACAAATGAATGTTGACTGAGATTGCTTTCACATTGTCACTTGACACTGGGCAGGGAGCAGGAGGCCAGACTGGGTCCTTCCAACACTGGATGGAGGAGGCCAATGCAGCCTAGCCTAGCTTGAGAACACAGGAAACCAGGAAGCCCCTGAATGGGGTCCACCCAACATCTCGCCCAGCAGGTCTGGGCTTTCACTGCTCCCTGGGTCATGGCCCCTTTTTGTGGTCCACACTAGGTACACAAATCGCTTTTGCTTTTTGGCCAGGGAAGCATCCTTAGGGTGGTCGAGCTCTTCAGATCTAAGTCATGTGACAGTGGGTATTGCTTGGTTCCAGGGAAGGAGCACAGAAAGGCATCATCAATTTGCACGGTGGTGGGCAGGCAGTCACCAGAGTCCGATGATTTGGGCATTCAGACCAAGTGTTGGGGTTAAAGGTCAGAATGTCCTGCCAGGAAGAACCTGAGGGAGACATTTTTGGGAAGGGCATGAGGACCAGCCCATGTGGATCCAAAGCAATGCGAAAGCACAAAGAAAGGAACTGAAGGGTAGCCATCATTTTAATGACATTGATCTTTGGTGTTTCCCTTGTTAGCAGTCAGACTATCCCCCTCTCCTCCCACCAAAATGTCTCTATGATGAGTTACAAACAGAAAGGAAATCACATTTCTTTATACTAAAAACAAAATCATCAGAGCCTTGATTTCTCCACTAGAAACTACATGTACAGTTCAAGATTTCACATGCAACACCTGACATGACAGACTGATACCGCGCCCTCTGACCCGGAGCTGCACCCCTTGCCCAGCCCTGAGCCAGGCAGATGCCCAGGGTCATAATACTGACACATGAAGCCACTGCTCTGGTGGTCGCTGGGGAAGGATCTTGGTGAGCCAACCCAAAGGTAGGCTGTCCTGTGACCCACCCCTCCTCATTCCAAGCTCCCTGAGTGAGCTCCTGCCCACTAGTCTCTATCACTTCCCTTTCCCTAGGGAAAAAAATCCTCAGTAAGTGAATTGACCCCATCACTATAGAGCTGTCCCCCCACCAATTAAGTTATTCCCAGAGCTCAGCCTAGATGCCCTGGTTTGAAGCCCTCTTTGGCTAAGAAAGGCAAGGGATGGATCTGAAGAAGCTCCGAGATGGGACAGAGCTTTGAAGGGGCTAGGATACTCCTCCTTTCTGGTGGGTTAAAGTCCCAGTAGCCCTGCCCTGGAAACAGTTATCCTCACTTCAGGCTTTCCTCAGGGTTGGAAGACGATTTTTCCTCATGGCCGTTAGGCCTCTTCCTATCTCTTGCTCCATGAGAGAAGAGGACTCATCATGAGAGAAACCCAATACCATCTTCCCAGAGGCCCACTCTGCCCATTTTGGGTCTTGGTGCAGAGAGGGTAGTACCGAGTGCCCACAGAACAGGGGACCCTGGAAGGTTAGTGTGGGGAATGTGGCCCCAGCTTCTCCTCTCCTTCCTCCCTTGCACCCTGCCAAATTCCCCCTTTGTGGCCAGAAGCTCCTCTGTGTGCACAGTTTCTAGTCAGCTATGAGGTCAGGTCTCTGCTCAGCAGTATGAGGGGTGGCACCCACGGGCACAGCTGTTTCTACCTATCCCTTGGCTCTCCACTAGGGCACCCAGTGCTGTCAGAAAGGCGGTTGTTGTTGGTTAGGTCACTGTATGACATTGGTCCCACAGTGCTTGGGGAGGCTGGCCTGGCAGTTCCTGTCCGCTGGCTCAGGCCTCGCTCTGCCAGTAGCTCCAGCTCTGAGAGGCTGCGGCCCTCAGGCTCTGGGGCCAGCCCTCGGGAGGTGGAGGGCTGGGGAGCCACGCTGTCACTCGGCCCTGGCTCTGTGCCTGTTTGGGAGCTTCTGTGGATCCGGTGGCTGACGATGATGTTGTTGCCAAAGCCGCCCATGGATGCCATGGTGGTGCTCTGCTCCCGCTGCACCACCGCTGTCATCCCGCCCTCAGCCATCAGCCTCTGGATCCTAGTGAGTGCGTCTTCCCCTCCTGGCCCATATTCTGGACCCTCACCTGAAAGACACAAAAGGGGTAAATTAGGGAAGGCAGGACAAGTGACACCTGGGAACCTGAAAGGCTCCACACCTAGCTGCCTGTGGGGATGAGGGAGGGGGCTAATGGGGCAAATCTGCACCTGAGAAAGTGCAGTGACCGAGAGGGAGGCCCCTGGCATTCACGCCTCAAGGAGATGGAAGAGGCTTTACAGATGAGAAAACTGAGGCTGAGCCAGAGAAGTGACCGCAGCCTAGGTCTCTTTCTACTACTACATACATCGGCCCTTCTCACCAGCTTGATTCTGTGTCGAGCGCCTGGGGCTGCCCCTTAGATAATCTCACCCTCTGTCCAACACCTGGGAGCACTGCCCGACGTGCCTCAGCCACCGGAGAGTCAGAGACCAGACCGTCTCATGCCGTGATTTTACAAATGAGAAAAGTCACTTGCCCAATGTCAAACTAGCAGTTAGGAAGTGGTTGCCATTTGAATCTTGGGCTCTGGCTCCTTTGGGGCCCTTTCTTCCTTTGTCAAGACAACGTTTCTTCCCTAAGAACCAAGGGACCACGTTCTGCATTAACTTGGTGCCCAGCCTTGCACTCAGAGCTGCCATCCCCTCGGGGAGACATTCATTCTGTCCAAGTGTGCTCCTCCTCCCCTAAACAGGGGCTGGGGACGTTCCTGGGCACCAGAGCTCAGTTCTGGCTTCTTCCATCCCTGCCCACCCCAGACTGAGAGACTCTGGCTTCACAGCCCTCATCCGGGACAGGCTGAGACCTGGGTGAGTGGCCAGCGGCTCTTCAGAACCTGTTTCTCTCTGGTTTTTTTGCCTTTTGCTTTTCCCAGGGAGGTCTGATGCAGAAGAAGCCAGCTCCATCACTCCCAGAGCCTCCTCTTGCTCAGCAGATAGGAGAAGGAGCACATGGGGGGCCACAGGCCAATGTCTCTGCCTTGGCTTCCCTTTCCCTTTCACTGCTGGAGGGATTGGGCTGAGGCAACTTTATTAGCCAAGTTCTGGGACTGCCTGTGCTGGGCTGGGTGGACTCAAAAGGATTTATTTTCTCCAGCTGTTCCCTGACCTGCTTTTATTTATTTATTTTTTTTTGTTGACAGCTATTTTTTTTTTTAATGAGGCCTCCCTTCTCTGTTTGTCTTGTTAAGAGTCAAGTTTTCAGGGCACTTTGACCCCAGCCATTTCAGAGGCCCCATTAAATTCTCCTCACTAAGGCTCATGCTTCCTCCAGGCCCTTCAGGCAGAAGTGAGCTGCTGGATTCTGCTGCCTCCAGCTTGTCTCCAGACCCACTAGTGAGCTCCCTGTAATGGCCCGCCTCCACAAGATCCCTTCGGTAGGAGAAGGCACAGGGAGGAGGCTTTCCTTTCTTGGGGACGATTCTCTAACAAGAACAGGTACCCTGAAATCACCAGCAGGGGGGTGGTAACTGGGGATGGCCCTGGCTAGTTGTACACATTCCCAACTTCCACCATTCCCTGAATGGAAGACAGGCCTGCTGCTTTCCAAGAACTTAGTCTATAGTGAAACTATCCCCAGCATGTCCCAGGGCATGTGCTGGGCTGGCAGGAGTCCTCCTGGCATTAGGGCTTAAGATGCTGGGCTCTGTGCCTAGTAACTTAAGTGACTTTTGTAGTGGCTTGTTTTCCAGGGGCAGGACAGTGCCACAGGAGCTGCTGCTGGGGCCCAGAGAGCCTAGCAGCAGGGGAGGGCAGGAAGAAGGCCAGTACTGCTTCCTTGTACTGCAGCCATCAGCTAAGGCCCTCAAGTTGGGGCCAAGGGCCAGGCTGAATTCTGGCCATCTTCAGTTTCCATCTTCGAATCCAGCAAGAGCCAGGAAGAGGGTCTGCAGGGCTGTGTGTGAGCAGCTTCGTCTTAGGTGGGCAGAGAGCTCTGTTTTTTCCAGGGCTGTCTGAAGTAAACACTAGCAACTGCTTTCCTCACCCTGGGGTTCCCTGGGAAATGGCTGTGGAGTCAGGGTTCTAAAGACAACAGGACTTCAGTCTTTCCTCTGGGAGCAGAGAGAACTCAGTGCAGACTCCAGATCTTCTCAGCAAACTCTAGGCCACATTCTGTATTCAGAGGCTGCTGGATCAGCTCTTTGCCACAATGCCCTGGAAGGGAGACTGGCTGGGAATGGAGGTTTCACTGAGACCTCAACCAGCCCTCAACCCCCCTCGCCACCATACCCGGGGGCCTTGATCAACCAGGCAGGACCTGCAGGGAAGGAGCTGACCCATAGGATGTAGCAAGCAGAGAAGCCAGGGAGGACAAGGAGCCCTCTCACAGCCTGGCCCTCCTATACGGTCAGGGCCACGAGACAGTTATGCTGGACAGCTGCAGGAGGGAGAGTGCCAGGCCCCCAGCAGCTCCTCAGCCTAAGTTCTGCACTCACCCCCAATCCCCTCATTAGCCAGAGGAGTATGGGATCCTGACCTGCAAACGTCCTCTGCACAGCACTTGCTCTGGAAAGAACTCAACAGATTGCAATCAAATTTATAGAACCAGAAAATCAGAAGTGGTCTCATAACCCTCGAGCACTGGCTGATGGGAAAGAGCTGGGGGTGGGCAGGCAATTAGCAAAAGTAGAGCTCTTTTCCCATTAATTATGAGCTGGCTCCCCTCCCCCACCAGGAGGCAAGGGAACCCCTTTAACAGCTGAGAGAATAACCATATGCAGCTCTGGAGAGCTGGAGATCCAGAGGTGGGTCCCTTCCTGCCCCTATGCCTGCCCAAGATGTTTTGCCAACCAGCTTTTGGCTGACTGTTTTGTAGGCTGGGGGACCGGGTGAAGAGATCAACTTTCTGCTGCATGATAGGGAAATTCAGGGCCAGAGAGGGGGGTTGAGGCAAGTCACAACCTTGGTTCATGGCCACTCCTCCCTTCTGGCTCCACTCTTGACTCAGTGTGTCAAAAAACCCCAACAAAACCCATTTGAAAAGCACAGACCCCACGAGGATAGCCAAGGCAGCTGCTGCCATAAAGTCTTGTGCTACAAATCTTCCTTGGCAGATCCTTCTAAAGGGACTAATGTTGGCCAGAGCAGGGTGATCCTGCAGGAGGACTTGGTGTCACTGGCATCCAGAATGTCTGTATTGTTGTATGACTGGAAAAGAGGCAGCAGGGTTTCCTTTAAGAGCCAGGATGCCTGCAGACCCCAAGCTTCTCAGACCAGCAGACTCCAGATGTCCTGGGCTTCTGGTTGGCTCAGTCCATTCGGGGCTCTGACAGGAGTGGCTACAGGGCCCATGTGGTCTGGTTCTGTGCTGGCTAACAGAGTTACTGTACCCTAGAGGCCAGTGTGGTTCCTGGCCACCCCTGTCCCCTGATATGCTCTGCGGCTTCACGGCCCAGCACTTGGAGGCCAAAAGCCATGGCTTCAGCTTCGCAGAAATCCCATGGTTGTCTGGTTTGGGAGGTAGGAGGAGCTCTCAGCTACCCTGCCCTTGATGTGGCTCAATGTCACATATGGTTCCTGGGCCAGCTGCTCAGGTGCCCTCCTTGCCAGCGTTCCAAACAAGGAGGAGGCAGTTTGTGAGCAACATGGAACGGATGGGGCCCATCAGAGAAGGAGCTTGAAAGTGCTCAATCCTCACTCTAGGGAGATGGGTGCTTCCCTGTGGGGAGCCAGGCAATGGTAAACTCCTGACTCTGCTTGGTCCCCACCAGATTCCCTCCTCTGGTGGTCCCTCTCAGCCATGAAAGTGTCTGCTTGTCAGCTGCCTTGTTTGAAGTCTGGGCTGGCTCAGGGCAGTAAGAAAGCTTAGGAGTGAGAACAGGCTGTTTAACACAGATGATGACAGACTCCAAAGAGGCTTGGGCTTTGCTGTTTCAAAGTGCTAATTGGTTCTTACAAGTTGGAGGCCAGCACCCAGCATGGGGGCTAAGGCTGCCTGTGTCCCACCCACCAGGGGCTGGCCCACAGGGTGGGGCCTTCCACAGACTGGAGGGGAGTCACCCTCTGAAGGACAGAAGAGCCCACCCTAGAGGACTGAAGCAGGAGCCCTGGCAGGAAGGGGCTGACGGGGAGAAACATTCCAAAGGAAAAGGGGCTGCCTGGAAGGGCTGTGGTTTCCCCTCCCAGGCTGTTCAGGGGACTGACTGTTGGCACTGGAAGTGGGGGAGGTGGCCTCTGAGCTTCCTTCCTTCTAATTTGGAGAGTCTGAGGCCATAGCCTCTGTCCGTATCTACCTGGAGAAGAGCAGAGACCTTCCCACCATGCCTGCCTCTTACTGTTGTTGGCAGGGCCTTGAGGGTACATGGATTTGCCCTGCCGATGCTATAGGACACAGTAAAGCAAAGGGAGTAGGGGACAGGGGAGTATGTCCCCAGAACTTGTTCTGAACTGGGAGCCAGGAGCAGAGCCCTCAGGGACAATCAGTAAACATGAAATCCCAGCATCCTCCTGACTTCCCTACATAGAGAGGGGAGAGGTTTCATACCCTTTGTCTGGTTTCTGGCTCCCAGGAAACACTGGCTCTACCTGGGATAGATGGAGTCTCTGAGAGAACTGTGAAAGTCACCCTAGATCACCCTCCTCAGGCAGGCTGGGGAGAGACCCAGAGAAGCCACTCGGATTAATAACATACTGGGGATTCACTACGAAAATCTCAGTTCAGAGAAAGCTCAACTTTCCACTGGACTCCTGAATATATCAGGTGCTTCTCTCATAACAGCTGAGCCCAAAGGTGACTGCCACAGAGGAGCAGAGACTGCTGTATTCCTCCCCCTCATCCCCACCCCCCTCCACCCCAGACAGCTCCTACCTTCGCCAGACCCTGAGGCTGCTGCCCCGAGCTCCTGGACCTCCCTTTCTGTCTGGGTTTCGGCATTTTGTAGCTGAGGTGCCAAAGTCTGGGTGCCCTGAGATGTCACTGAAGTGGTCGGGTGCCGGGGTTGGAGGCCAATGGCATTCATTAAGCCCATGTCCCTGTCTGTCCTCCACGTGGCTCTGCTGCTTCTAGACAGAGATAGAAAAGCTGAAGTCAGGTCAGGCTTTTTCCAGCTCTCAGAGACACAGACTTCCCAGACAGTGACCAGGCACAATTCTGAAAGAAGAGGGTTTCTGTTCCAGGTCTCCCATGTTTGGGGGACAGTTCTACCTTTACCTATATTCCTCCTTAGACTGACCTGGTCCAATTCTCCCACTGGGCTAGGATGAGCCTTCTGAAACTGGTGAGGCAGTCCTCATGGACAGACACTCAGCTTGTCACTGAACCTGTCCTCAAAGCCTCAGCTTGGTGGAAACCTGTGAGAACTTGGGTTCTGCTGGCACAGGCTTGGAGAGCCCACGGTCAGCTCCCAGCCATGAGGAGGCATCAGAGGAGGATGTCAGTCGAGAAGCTGGATAATTCAATAATAAAAATGAACAGCACCAGCTGCATGCCTTCGAATTACATTTAAGTCACTCTGGGGGAATCAAGGCTCTAAGACTCTCTGACAATCCTGGGGAATGAACAGTGTATTCTCCCTGGGCTATATGGTGCTCTCTCTCAAGATCAGCCCCTCTTCTCCAATTAGCCTGTGTCTCTGCTTCCAGAACCTCACTTCATTCCCCAAGACCTTGGCCTTTCAGAAGCAGGAAATAGAAGCCACATTCCAACTTCCTGGGCCAACAGGCTGCTAGTGGTCACCTGGCATGGGATGTGATCTCCATGATCTACTGAGCACGGACTCAGATGTAGCAAGGGGACAGAAAAACTATAAAGAATGTTAGGGGAGAGAGAGAGAAAGAGGGAGAGGGATGGAGAGAGGGAGGAAGGGGGAGAGAGAGAAGGAGGAAGGGGAGAGAGAGAGGGAAGAAGGGGAGAGAGAGAAGGGGGGAAAGAGAGAGAAGGTAAAGGGAGAGGGAGAGGAAGAGGGAGAGAGAGAGAGAGAGAGAGAGATGGAGAGAGGGAGGGGGATAGAGAGAAGGGAGGGAAGAAAGAAGAAAGAGGGAGAGAAAGAGGGAGAGGGATGGAGAGAGGGAGGAAGGGGGAGAGAGAGAGGGAGGGAAGAGAGAGAGAAGAAAGAGGGAGGGAGAGAAGGGAGAGAGGGGGAGAGAGAAAGAAAGACAGATGTGCACCATTCTATCTGGCTGCTCTTCCCCTCCTCCCCAAACACTTACCCAGGCCTCTCACTGTTCCTGCTGTTGGAATGGACGGTGAAGACTGTCTCATTCAACTGGTCCCAGTAGTACTCAACACCAGAGTTTAAGGCCCTAAAAGGCAGAGGTGGTGGAGGAGATGGTGTTGAAGGAATTAGAGAGGGGACCATGAAACCTTTGGCTCTCCAACCCACTCCCCATGACTTTGTGGGCTTGGGCCTGGAAGTATTCTTCTCTTCCCTTTCCTAGGGATGGAGAGAGAAAATGGAGGAAGAATTCATGGTCTTGGGTTTCTTCCTTCACTAAGCTGCTCTTCCAATGGGGAAGGACAGGCACCTTGTTAGAAGACAGAATTCCTGTCCCTCTAGTTCTAAGCCTGCTTCCTCTTCCCCTGACAGATGCCAACTAGGAGGGCAGAATGGGTCAGTGGGATGAGTGAGGGACAGGAGTCCAAGTCCCAGAGTTGATACTCATTAACCATGGATGCCCATAGCAGTCACTTAACCACTCTGAGATGGAATCTTCTCATTTGTAAAATGGGAATCACACTTAAATACTTTAAGTTCATGGGCTCAGAGGTGAAAGGAGGCTTAAAAGTTATTCATTCCATCTCATCCCTCTCATTTTATAAACATGAGCCCCCCTCATTGCATCCTCCACCTTTAGAAGGGTGAGATCATCATAAAGGCAGGTGAGAGGCAGCGTGGAACCTGGGAATGAGTGTGGAATCTGCTGTCCATGACCTGTCTAACTGGGCAGTCATTTGATCAGGCCCATATGTAAAATGGGGGAGAAGGATGAGGTGATTCCCCCAAAGTCTCCCAATTTTTCTGAAATCGAGACCCAGAGAAGTGAGTGATTTGTAGTGTAAGAAATAGAGCCAGAATCTGGATGCTGGTCCTTCTCTTCAAAAGTCCAGGCCTCTTTCCACTGTATCGAATTGCCTCCTATGGTGGCTTGGAGAAAATAAATACATCAACAAGCCTTTGTTAAGCACCTACCTATATGCCAGATGCTGTAGGAGGTGCTGGGGATACAAAGACAAAAATGGAACTATCCCTGCCCTTAAGGAGCTTACATTCCAGGGAAGGAGATCACACGTAGACAGAGATGGGAAATAAATGTGTACAAAACACATGCATCAATAACAAAGTGATTCTGTCAGAGAGGCATCAATGCAGCTGAAGGAGGATCAAGAAAAGCTTCCTGTAGGAGGCAGCATTTGAACTGAGCCATGAAGAAGAGTCAAAGAGGGAGGGCATTGCTGGCATGAGGGAAAGCCTGTCCCTAGAAATTGGAGATGGTCCTGGGGCTGGATCAGGAGGCCAATGTGGCTGCCCAGCAAGTCCCTGAAGGGGAGTACTGACTGAGAAGCCTAGAAAGGGAGGCTGGTCACTTCCACTCTTTTCATCTGGTTTCCATCTGCTTTTGTTATGGATTTGTCCCCACTTGTCTCTCTCAAGTATGTATACAATGTTTTCCTCATATCCTAGAGTGAGGGAGATATACCTCGTGTGTGCCTGGGGAACTACAGGGTAGGTCACTGGTTACCAAATCTACTCTGATCCAGCAGAGATATGGTTCATCATGGCTCATGCTATAGTAAGACTTGCCCTACTCTAGGATTAAGTGGTTTCCCAGGAAAAAAAAGCTCCCGTTTTCTATAGATGCTCGAAGTGTACAAAGCATATTCCCCAAAATGATTCTGTGAGGCAGGTGATGCAAGTATTAGAATCCCCATTCTTTTTTTTTTTTTTAAGTTCCTATTCTTAAGATGAGGAAACTAAGGCTCAATGACAAAGTGATTTGCCCAGTGTTGCAAATGATTTGGTAAGTGCTGAAGATGAGATTCAAAACCAGGTTTCCTGATTTTAAGTTCAAGCCCACAACACTCACAAAGCTGCTTAACAGAGACAAGTGAGGCTGGGAAGAAGGTCTGGAGCCATCCCAATGGTAAGCACTGGCCTTGAAAGACAACTGATAGGGTTATGGCATGCCTCGGCATGCTGGCAGAACTAGAGGAAGGCTGAGAACATGGAGCATGGGGGCCTGGAGGAGATGATGAGTTTCCCTTGTGTTCAGTCCGTCTTTATAAGGTCTTGCATACATGAAGATCTAGGTCTAGCTTGAATATCAGCCCCCTTCTTACTGACGGAAACTGTCTAAGCCAACAGACCCAATGGCTTTGTAACTACTCTTTCAGAGGCCTCTGCTACTGTTTTTGGATGGTTCTTCAAACCCAATGGTGAGGCCTAGCTCACGAGCTGAAATTAGCATAATCTTTTTGTCAGATTGCCCTCTTTCAAGTAAGCACTATTTCCCACCTCCTTCTAGCACTAATGCCTACAATAGGGTATGGGCCATGAAAAGCAGGAACAATGGAGGGTGAGGATGAAAGGGAAGGGGAGATGACAGCTATGAAAGAGACACACTTTAAGCACAGAGCTGCACCCCCAACCTCAAGTCAAGCTGTAACCACCTTTTTCCAAGGAGTTAATCCTGGCTGCATTAAGCTCCATGTGAAACCAGATGCCTGGGAGCCACTGATTTACAAACTTGTCAGAATTTATTGACAGATGGCAACACTGTGCAGGGTGCCTGCCAGAAACACGCCTCTGTGCTTCTCGACAGCCAAGGATGTAGTGGCAGAAAACTGTTCGCACCAAACCTACAATGCAACCGTGCTCCCCCAGACAAGGAACCTTCCGAATCTTGGAAAAGAAGTCACCAGAAGGCTCGCTCTCCAAGTGGTTACCGAGTGACGCTGGCTGCCAGAGGGTCCCCCTTCACGCAAAGGCTGCTTCCAATCTGGGCTATATGCGTCACTGTGCCTGCCAGCTATAATCAGAAGGGTCAGCCTCTGGGCAGGAAAGGAGGGCTCAAGAGCTGCTGATTAGAAGCAAAACCAAGCTGTATACTCCTCCTCTCACTGACAAACCAATCTCTGCTCCTTCTGCCATCAAAAAGGCAGCCTTAATTCCAAGTCTCTCTTTTTTTTCTTTTTGGAGGGGGGAAGGTAAGGCAATTGGATTTAAGTGCCTCGCCCAAGGTCACATGGCTAATTTTTGTGTTAAGTGTCTGAGGTGGGATTTGAACTCAGGTCCTCCTGACTCCAGGGCCTGTGCTCTATTCACTGCACCACTTAGCCACCCCTGATTCCAGGTCTCAATAATACTCTTGTCATTATGTGGCTAGATCCAACCCAGGGACAGGGTCTGTGGCCCTGACTCAAACTCCATGGCTGTTATCATGAGGACTGGGATAAAGATGCCCTTTCATACCAGACCCAAACCTCTTGCTACTTTGGGAACTCAGCCTTCAAATTCCTGGGTTTCAGGCTAAAAAATGACCATTATCACCTTCTTTTTCCCCTTTAGGGTCCTGATGGAGATGAATAAGTCAATATTTGCAAATTTTTTTAGTTTCTTTTGAAAGACTGATTAACAGACATGAGAATGAAGAGGGGCAGAAAATCCATCCTGACTCAGGCTCTCTCAAGGTCCTTTGATTCAATACCTGGTGTGTTATTCATGGATATAGATGGCATCACCTTTAAGATGTGTTTAGATCGCCAGATTCCTCCTAATGACTCTACCTGCTGGGCTACCAGAATACACCAGGGAGACCCCTTCATGCAGCTTATGGCTCTTTGCCGTCTTCACTGACCACAGCATATTCTTAGATGGCCCTAGGGCCAAGGAAACCAGCATTACTACAGTTCCTCTCAGTGTAGGGGAGGCCCTTGCTCTTACTTATCTCTGTACAAGTCCCTGTCATAGTTATATGGTGATTTATGAGGTTGTGGTACTGCTGAATGAGGTCCTGTGCTAGAATGTGTCTGGCGTGGGCTGAAACCTGAGGACTGTTCAAGAGTGATCAAGGTAGAACAGTTTGGATAGTTTGGAACAAACTTGGGGCTCACCTCTGTTAGAGGTTAAAAAGACCTATCTTCTAATTGCTTGGGGTTTAAAGGGAAGATTTGAGTTCTGGAAGCTAGACAGCTTAAAAGAGGTTAATTCCATGACACTGTTAAAATATTCTTTCAGACTTAGGAGGAAACATAGTAGGAGAGTTGAAAGAGAGTTTAATGTGATGTCTCAGGGCCCAAGTTTTATCCCAGGCACTCCTGCTCTAGGCCTGAGGTGGGGGAGTGGGGGAACAAGAAGGAGCTGGAGCTTTCAATTCCTTTGCTCTCTCAGCTACAGGACATTTAGGGGCAGGCATTCAATATGGCTGGTGGCTGGAGAAGTTGAATAAGGCTTGTAGTTCTCTTGAGGAATGGAGCTGGGACTTTGACAAGGCTCTCTTGGGTCCCCGTCACACTGTACCACCTCATTTAGCACATGGTCCCAGGCTGAACTGCCCCATATATCCAGACCAATGGACCATTTTCTGGAGGCCAGCAAAAACTGTCACATCTATCAGTCTGGGTCTTCACACTCAATGTGGCTATCAGTCAGGGGTGGGGGAAGTGGGCAGGGCTGGCAATGCTCCAAATTGGAAATAGGGGGATGGTGGGTATAATGGGAAAGAAGGGGAAGGAGCACCTCACTGCTCAGAGGGACTGGGCTGCCAGCCACCATGCCAGCTCCATGTGGTGGTTTAGTTGTGAGCAGCTATTCTGGTCCTGAGTGTCACACGATTTGTGTGGCTGTGCTAGAGCTGAAAACCAAGGGCTTGTCCGCAGCAACTGGGGGCTACCTGACAACACTATTTCCTGAAACACCTCATTCAAGGATTCCTTCTTCTAGGGGGCCTGGGATTTGCTACAGTCCAGCAGAACATGTCAGACTATGTTCCCTCCGGAGAAACCTTCTTCACTGCCACCAAAGGGGTGCTCTGGTGCTCCTGAGGAATCTCCACTTGACCCAAGGGGCCAAGGCCAAGCAGACAAGCACCATCCAAACATAGACTTACAGTTAGTACGATGGAGGAGACTCAAGACCAGAATTTGTAGGTGGAAGTTAGGCCTGCCATGGACTAAACTAAAAAAAGGTCAAAGGATGGCCTCCTAACCTGAGGGGACTTGCCCTGGAGAATGGGAGGGCCAGAGAGCATCATGACAGACAAGGCAAAGGTTCTGAACCTCAGTTGGCTAATAACGAGGCAACAGACTTGACCACTGAGTTTCATATTTCTTTACTCTCCTCAGTCTGGGACAGAAAGGAAAAAATGGTCAGCTCCACATATGTGAAATTCACCCTTTATCACTTCTCCCACTTCTCACTGTGTACCCAGGTGGCCCCTTAAATACCTGACAGGCAGAAGGGTCAAGAGGCAGGGGCTCTTATGCATTTACACACACTGTTCTGAGAAGGGGTCGAGGGTACAGAAAAGGTCAGGACCTCCTGGTCTAGGGACAAAAGTCATATCCAGGGATATCTGGAAGCCTAGTTTATTCCAGCAGAAAGGAGGCTGAGTGACCCTGGGAGATTACGAGTCTTCTGGGCTTCAGCCTTCTTATATGGAAAATGGCTACATTTGTTCCTTAGAGGCACAAAAATAGGCACAGCTGTGGATGGATATTTGAGGAGCTCTGACCTCCAGGCTTGAGGTGTGTGCCAATCCAACTCACAAGACAGGAGACTGTCATCCCAGGGAGGAAGGCCACGTTGCTCTGCCATTTCCAGACCAAGGGAGTCCTTCCCTACAGGGGAGCCAATGGCAGAGTCAAGCCTTGGGTGGGCATGATGTCATCATCCAAGGGGCTCTGAGGACAGATGTGGATGGGGAGTGAAGAGGGAGCTCCACAAAGAGACACCAGGGGCCAAAGGAACTTACTCTGAGTTTAAGTTGTTTGTGACTCATCCAAAACGTGTTTGGTTAGGGCTTCTGATAGAAACACCTTTATGAGGCAGTGACAATACTAGGCTCTAAGAGAGCAGGGGCTGTGTGCTAGGGGGGCCTAAGTCCCTAAGGGGGTGGGAGGAGAATAGAGACCCCAGGATTCAGCTGTGGCAAGAGTGCCAAGTCCAAGCTAGCAGAACCCAGGAGTTTGAAGAAAGATCCTCAACAGCCCCAAACTAGCATGACCAGACACCTTCCCATTTTCCCAAACAAGTCTTCCAGCATTGAGAAACAAGCACTCTGAAAGCCTGGGTCCTGGGGGAGTAATAGGAAGAGGCAGACATGGTCACATGCCTTGAAGCAAGACGTATTTCAGGGAAGCCTGATCCCGGCTGACAGAGATTAGGGGGAGGGGGTAGAGAGGGAGGACAGAAATGTGACAGGTCTGGAGCCAGGGATGAATGGATGGATGGACAAACAGCTTTAGAGAGATCACAAGAGAGAGGCTGGAGGCAGAAGAAGCACAAGGGATCACACAGGGCACTCCTAAAGAGGAATAAAGGCTAGGGAGATGTTGCCCTGGGAGCAAAGAACAACCAATTCCCCTTCTTAGCCGCAGTCTACTTTACGCTAAGATCTAGATACATCTCACAAGCTAAGATCAATTCAGCAAATATTTATTGAACACCCATGAAGTGCAGAGCCAGTGTGCTTGGCAATGAGGGAGGTACAAAGGTGAAGTATGGCACAGGCCCTGCCCTCATGGAGCTCACAGTCTGGCAGAAGGAGATGACACCCCCCCATCCCCCCACCCCGCACAGAAAGATAACTAGAAAACAAAAGAATACATGAAGAGTGGTTTAGAACAATGTGCTCTGTGAAAAGAAAAACAGTCCTGGGGGCCAGAGCTAAGGCTCAGATGGGAGAACCAGAGTTTCCATGGAGCAGAAGAGATTCCACAAGGATCATCTGGAACTCAGGATTCTTTCTCACCTGGGGCCCCCACACATTATGCCTTCTTGCTGGCCTTACTCAGATCAAAAGGTCTTTCTGCTGTCCACAACACTCAGGATCAGTACAGAAAGAATGAGGTTCAAGGGGTGTGTCATCACCAGTGCTCTACCAACGGCATCCAGGTACTGCCCAGCCCATACAATGGAAAGGAAACAGTGCCAGCCTGCCTGTTTCCCCACCTGCTTGCCCACCTGCCTGCCTGTTTTCCCACCTGCTTGCCCATCAGTGTGCTTATCTCTTTCACCTGACTGTAGAGGGTGGTGGGTGGGGGTGGTCTGCACTTTCCAGGAACCACAGGCCACATTGCTTAGGGAGTTCCACATTTTATAGACCATGACTGAATCAAGGGGAAGAGGGCACTGGGATGAGGTGGCAGGAGAAGCGGCTGAAGCCAGGTGGGATGTGTCTGTGTCTTCCCCAGCAGTTAGAGACTCTCAAAGACTCCCGGATCAGGTGGTCCACCTACATATCTGACTGGGGCCAGAGTGATGCCAAGGCTAACTCTGAGGGGGGGACCCCTGGATTCATCCTCACCACTATCTCCTATAAAGGAAAGGGGAGGAGCAGGGCTTGGGAGCCCTGCTTAGATTTTTTCCTGGAGCTGGAACCCTTCTCAATGATGATAGCAATGAACAGGATTTCCAATGGTTTTTTTTCTCTCTGCCTTCACGACAATAAATGACAACCTTAAGCAGAAAGAAAACTCGGCCTAAGAGAAGACAGAAGGGGCCTGTTAGAGCTCACCGGCTCATCCAATTCAGGCTTCTATTCCACCTGCAATTGTATGTCCTTGAGGTCACAGCAGGAGAGAGGCTTAACCTTTCTGAAAGTAATCAGTGCTTTTGTCTACCAGGCACTTTGGCTATCACTAGGGAAGAAGAGAGGCCCCAAACCCAACCCAACAGAAAGTGCTGCAGACTCATGGAGAGAGAACAGAGCAGCATTGACGTGAGGCCGACAGAGAGCTGGGGCTGAATTCTGGCTCCAACACTCCCTAGCTGTTGGTCCTGGGCAAATCACTCAGTCTCTGAGTCTCAGCTTTCTGTAAGACACAAGTTTCCTCATCTGTAAAAGGGGGTTACTTGTAACAACAGGGTAGTGCAGAGGATGGTTCTGAGGAAGTCCCTGCTGCAAGAGGAGCGGACTGTCATTAACCACGCCAGACTGTGACCTCAGGCTCAGCCCTGAAAAGCTGACATCATTAATCTGGAAGGAGAAAGTCCTAAAGAAAAGCAACACTCTGGGACAAAGCCTACCTCGATGGCAACTTTCTAGGACAGAATTCTGGCCCAGGGCTGTCACCTGCCCTGCGTCCTCTCCCCCAGCCTCCCAGGCACCGTCCCACCCACCCGTCCACTCACTCTGGTCGGCAGATCACCAGGTCTCCTTTGTTGGTGCCATAAGCCAGGCCAAGCCCTGGCTCAGGTAGCCAGCGGGCAGAGTTGATGCTGACATGTCTCCGCTGGTCGGCTGGCATGGGGTAAAGAACATTGAAAACTCTCTAGGGGAGAAAAAGGGTAGGAAGGAGAAAAGAGGGGGAAAAATAACTTATTACCAAGATAAACAAAATTTAGAGTAAAACAAAACGCTAGTCACCAGGATCCTTCATAAAGAACAGGTTCTGTCCATGTGACCAGAAGACCCCCATGCCAGATGCTGGATGGCTGTGGGTCAGATTACTCATCTGGAGGTGCTGGCAGGAAGTCCCAGGGAAGACAGTGGCAAGGATGCATGCCTAGCCTTGTCCACAGGGCTCTTCAGATGGTTTTACCAGTCATGACCTCTGCCCTCACTGAGTGCAGCCCAGCAGCCCACCATCTGGAAAGGTCATCCAGGACTCAGGGCACGTGGCTGCCACACACTCTGACTGGACCAACCAGTGTGATCCAATCTGGGCTGGTAGTCCCGGTTACCATGGAGACTACAGTGCTCTCCCAGCAATGGGGAGCTGGAGATGATAGGGGGGCGGGAGGGGGTGATAACACCGGAGAACATTCTTAATTCACCTAATTAAAAGCAATGTTAAAATTGCTATTGTTAACAAGACCTAAAAGGTACAGTCAGATGTGGGGAGAGGGGCAGGGGGAGTCTCACACACGTGGATAAGATATATCTCTAGCTTATATAAATCACCACGGAACAGACCATTTTCCTTGGTATCAAGACAAGAGATTCTCCTTCTATAACTGTCTGCCTCCAAGCTAGTATTTCTCTGCTCTGGGCACTTGAGACACATCTAAAACCCAGCTGAAGTGGGAGTGCCTGACCAGGCCAGAGGGCCCCTGGAGCATCTTCAGAAAGGGGCAGCAGGGGTGTTCAGAAATGAGGTAGCAAAGCCTAGTGGGAGGGACATGGAGAAGAGTTGAGAAACCTGAATTTTAGGCTAAGCTGTGTGACAAGTTCTCTAGGCGATCTTGGCCAGGCCATGAGGTCTTTCTGTCTCTGAGCTTCATCACCTGTAAAACAGAGGTAATGTCACCTGGCTGACCTCACATGGCTGTTGGGAGAAAAGAGATCTGAAAGTACTCGGTGAAGTGGAATTCACTACGTACAGTCAAGGTGTTACAGCCACAACTGCCGTTCTCCCCTAGGATTACAAGCTTGGAGTTAGAGCAGAACTTGGGTCCCTGAGTCCAATCCCCTTGTTTTATGGCCAACATGGCCAGACCACACTGACTGCAGCTGTCAACACCAGGAGATGAAAGAAGCCTGAGGTGGAGGGATGCTCTTTCCTTGGGACATGTCACCATGACCCAGATGAAGGCATTTCTTCCCTCTTCCCTGTGCATCATGTCTTACACATACCCCTCTCTTCCCCTTTGCCTCAGGAAACGTTCTCCTGTTTCCCCTCAAAACTGCAAGACACTCCACAAGTTCCTTGTGCATGACGCCCCTTGTATTCAGCGCTGGCACCCCCTCCCCCCATACCCTCACATTTATTCTGTGCATTTTTATGTATGTCCATGAGGCCAACAGAGAAGAAGCTCCCTGAAGGCAAGAAGTATTTCATCCTTTTTCTGTGATTCTGTCTCCAGTATCTAGCCCAGCAGCTGGCACACAGGTGCTTAATACACTGCAAAGGAAGACGAACCAACCAAAATGAAGAGACTACCTTCTGGAGTCAATGTATCTCGCACAGGGAAAAGCAACTGGGTGTTGGGTGACAGGCCAATGGCTTAGGTGAGCCTTCAGGGAAGAGGACTCAGTGCTGCTCGAAGAGATGAGACTGACTATCTGGAGAGGTCAGAGAAGGGCCAGACGGAGCACTGCCTATACTGTCAGAAGCAGGCAGGCTGCTCCTCTGGCAAGGACAGCCTGCTGGATGGGGGAGGCACAGATTCAAAAAGAAATCAATAGAAACACAAAGCATGCGAGTGCCTCCCCAACAGAACAGAGACTGCAGGGAGGGCTGCCACTCAGGACACAGCTGCCAAACCTTTGGCTCATCTCCTCCTGGTGCACAGCCCCTACAGGAAGCTCCAGCAAACATGTGACTGCTCCCAAAGGCTTGGTGCTCCAGGACAGAGAGGCGCATCTTCTCATCCTTATCCAAGCAATTACCTCCCAACTGGCCCAGGACCCTCCCTTCTCTCGTGGTCACGTTCTCATTTTCCAATCAGCTTCTCTCCAACTGACACGAGACTGAACATTGCAGCTGAACAGAGGGGCAGAATTGGAAAACCACGGGCACAAAAGCCTGTTTTGTCCAACTTCTTCTGTATAGGTACTTCTAGAATATACCCTGCGTTGGTGAACAAAGCTAAGGGCAGGGCAGACTTTTTTCTGCATTTCCTTCCACCCTGAAGACATCCAAGAGAACGTGGGAAATGAGTGGTGAGATTCTGGAGAAGGGGAATTGGAGGTTGCTTCAAGTTCCTTGGTTTAAACACAAAAAAAGAAGGGGGCAAACTCCCTTTTCTAGAACTTTATGCCAGAAAAGAATGCAAGCTAAAAACACAAAATTGACTTTTTATAGTCTGTTTAAAGATCAATAAGCAGACACCATCTCTTTGCTCCTGGGTAAGGGACCTTCTGGGTAAGGGAACAAAGTCCCCCAGGGAACAGTATGGCTGATGCAGAAGGCAGCCCACCTCTTAGCAAAGGAGGCCACTAAAAAGCTGGAAACAAATAATTAAAGGTAGAGAGACCCTGGAACCTCACAGCACATAATTTCACAGCTTCCTTGGCCACAGACTAATAAATGAAGGCATTGATTTGTTCCCCTCCTGAAACAGTAGCTTAGGGAGTGTGCCTATTACATCCAGGGTTTGGGCATTAAGCTAAATCCTATTTTGTGGCAGGAAGCCAGGAAATACCATGTGGAGATCAGCTGCCTCTGGGAATCTTCCCTGATAAAAGTTCATTCCTTTATCACACTCTCATACCAGGGCAGGCAGGAGGGAAATCAGGGCAAGGGCTGGTAAATATCATTTATTTGTATCCTTTTATTTAGAAATAAGCCTTTTAGCCAACTCTAACCTCACAAAAGTGGGCACTGAAACTAACCCAAGAAAGATGAGGATCTATTCTATTTTTTAAAAGTTTCCCAATGAGTTTTCACTGTCTTTCTCAGCTGTGCCCATCATTATTTTTTAAATACACTTGCTTTCTTGTGCATGTGGAAGTCAGGTGTCTCTTCAAAGCTCATTTATCACTACAGTTTAATAACTAGACAAAAAGATCCCTGTAAATTGGACCAGCCCTGGCCTCCCCAAATCCATTAGCGTTTGGTTAAGACATGCCACCATTCCACCAGGCCAAAGCCTAAGGCTAGTGAGCTGGTGGGTAGTCTTTGACCTTCTTCCCTAAAAGCCAGGGAGAACGGCTACATTATCCCACAGAAAATATATGTGCTTGTGGAAATGACACTATTTTAAAATGAGGGTGCCCCAAATATGGTTCAACCACTTAG
Source organism: Gymnobelideus leadbeateri (assembly GCA_011680675.1). Lineage (NCBI taxonomy): Eukaryota > Metazoa > Chordata > Mammalia > Diprotodontia > Petauridae > Gymnobelideus > Gymnobelideus leadbeateri. The sequence goes on along the minus strand of WOXC01009863.1, from coordinate 46,881 downwards.
GTCCTTAGCACATACAACCACGGCTACAAACAAGGTGTCTATATCTAAACTGGGCATGGGAATAGTGGTCTTTCCCCTTTCTTTTATGTATAAACAATAATTAATTTCTGCTTTATATCACATTCATTTCTGAATGCCTCTTTCCCCCACTGAGCCATCACTTGTAACAAAGATTAAAAGGGAGGAAAGGGGGAGAGTCAGTAAAAAAAAAAAACTAATTCATCCACTCTTTGACCATGTATTCAATATTATGTGCCCATAAGTGCCCCCTTCTCTTTTCACAGAGAAATGATATGGCCTCAGCCCAGAGAAATGTCATTTCAATTCTATCTGAGTAGCATTATCATATCACATGACAAGGCTTAGAAATCTTTTAAGGGGCTAGATATGGATTCCTATCGATTAGGCAAAGTCTAGAGTGTTAGGGTTTCATCTGCCTCCAAATCCCAGCATATATCAAAAAGTCATAATGCCTTTTCACTTCAACACAAATTAATCTCATTTTTTGTCTAACATCTATGCAGGGAATTAGAGATCGATACACAGGAAGAATATTTCTTTTTTCCTTCCTCTTCTAGAGTCAAGGCAGTGTTCAGCATGTCAACAGGGAATGAGTAAAGCTGCCAAATTATTTACAGTTTTAAAGCGGCAAGAGAGAAGATAAAAAGTCTTTCATTTCTGAGGTGCAGGGCAAACTCCCTTACCAGTGGTTCCCAGACCCAACCCTATCCCCCAACTCTAACCAAGAGCTACGAGGATATAAAGGCAAACATTTTCCAGATCAAAGCTGTAGTAACCCTGTTTCTTGTTTAAAGATGGATGAAAAAAAAAGTGGCAGAGTCAGTCAGTGAGGTTTAGTAGAAAGCCTTCCTTTCTTTCTTTTAAAAATGCAATAGAAAAAAATGTATTGGTGTCCTCTAACAAGATGCTTCCTTTTGTGTAGGAGGCCAATAAATCTCAGGCCATTATGTTGACTTTGTCCAAGAGGCAAACTGTGCACCTCACAGAAGCCCAGAGAAGAAGCTAGAGAAGAATACCAGACTTGATTCCATGAAGCAATCTTTCATCTGTACAGTGGGAACCTTTTGGGGAGGGCAAGTGGCACAAAAGCAGCTGACCCCACTCTCCCACTTAAAAAGAACAACTAGAACCATTCTGTAAGGCTTAAGAATAAGGATACTAGGCTAACCCAATGCTGGGAATACCATAGCCAGAGGGACAAGCTGCAGGCCATGGGACTAGGGACTGCTTCCTGGGTACCACTGTGAATCATGACAACTGATGAACTTCAAAGGAACTACACTTGAACAGGGAGAGGGTGCACTAAGAAGGGAGAAAAAAAATCAATGAGGGCTAGATGCTAAGAGAGAAGTGACCTTTCTTTCCACCTGAAATGGATGGCTGCATTTCTCATCCACAGATGGAGAAAATACAAGCAGCCCAAAGGTGGAGAAGAACCTACGAGGTGGGGAAGGATCACTGCCCTTCTCCTGACAAAAGAGCCAACATATAGAGAGAGTTAAGCCGACTTTACAGACTCAGTATTTATCTCTTCCCACTGTCTCCTTCTCTTTTGTGGGAAGGGGTGATGGTGAAGACCCCAAGTATAGCTCCTCTTCTGGTTCAACATTGGAGCAGAGTCCTGGGGCAGCGAAAGAGCATAGGATATGTTCAGGGGAGTAGGAGAAGGGTTAGGTTTGTCACTGGCAAGTTTATTTAAGTAAGGATTCCCAGCCTGTACCCTATCTGAAGCAAATAGAGCTCTCTTACCCATGGCTCCTGATCTTCTGCTGAGCTCTTAACAGGCATTCATGGAGCTTTCTAGCTGCTGACTAGCTCAGACCCCTGAATTGTTATTGATTTTCCAATCACTAGGAGGAAAACAGTCCTTTGAAAAACTCTTGATTTCTCTTAATGACATCAAGCTCTTTTCTTTAAATGTAGTGTACCCTGGAGCTAACAACCTGCAAAATGTCGATGTGTCTTGCCCAGTTTGTGTTTTTGTTTTTTTTTTAAGTGCTACATGTCCAACATGTATCCAGATTCTCTGGATTGAGCTTCCTGTCTTTCAGAATGCTCTACTCTGGTCTTAGACAAAAGCATGCCTCAACCCTGCCTGTCTAAACTAGAGCTCTTAAGAGAGAGATCCAGGCACACGTTTTGTCTTCCTGTAACTCTCCTTCCTCTGCTGATGCTGACATGCAGCCCAGCTAAAGTGACTACCAACATCTCTTCTGTGATTTGTTAGGACCTGCACATATTTGGCTTGGCTTGTCTACTATTTCAATAGATCTCAGGACAGTCTTAGGCCTGTATCTACACACCTTACTTTCTAATCTCCCTTCAACTTTCCAAAGACTCTCTGATTGGCTTGGAAACCAGTTCACTGATGGGCTGAGGGATCTACTTTACTTACTGTCTCCTTGAAATGAACAGAGTAAAGTCCTCTGATCCTAGATCTCAAAGCATTCTACAGGATGTCTTGGTGAACTGGATGGAATGCTAAGTTTCCTTCCATCTCTAGACCCAGGATCCTGTGACCAACCAGGCAGCTCCCACCTGTAATCTTATGTGCACTCATTTGTATTTCAGAATTCTCTCCACTGAGGCTTAGCTCAAGTGACACCCACTCTAAAGTCTGCTCTAATCCCTAGAACATTTGCTCCTTCCTCATATATCCCTTCATTTGACAATAACTACTGGAAAAGTGGAAAGCAGCTTGGCCTTCCACCTCTGGAAGTACCCACTGCCTCGGAGGCCCCACCTACTTATGGGCTGGCTCCGCCCAGAACCTCCCAGTGAAGGAGATTCCTCTCCAGGCTGCATTGCAGACTTGCCTCCACAGATCTTTCTTTACCAGATCCCCACAGGCTCTAACCTCCTCTCTCTCTCTCTCTCTCTCTCTCTCTCTCTCTCTCTCTCTCTCTCTCTCTCTCTCTCTCTCTCTCTCTCTCTCGTTTCCGCTCTCCTTTATTAAAATGCAAACTGCTTGAGGGCAGGAACTATCTTTCTTTTTGCAGTAGGGGGGAAAAATAATATCCTTACAAACACAAATTAACAACATTTTTAAAAAAAAGGATTAATCAACTGAATATGCATTTTTTAAAAATCACAAAGCCAATAAGTAAACAAATCTAAATAAGTAAAAAAAGAAAAGATATTGAAAATAAGAGGGAAAATAGATAATGGGAACCCTAAAAACACTACAAAAATGATAAATAAAACTAAAATCTGGTTCTTTGAAAAGATACACTTAATCTGATTAAAAAAGAGACCAGAAAATCAAATCAATAAAATATCAAGTTAGCCAGGTGAAATCACAGCAAAACCAGAAGAAATAAAATAATAATCTGAACTTAATATGCAGAGCTACATGCTAACAAAATTAGGAACATAAAAGATATAGAATACCTTCAAAAATATAAAATAGCCAAACTATCAGAAGTTAGAGATCTTAAATAACCCAATATCAGAAAAGGAAATCTATCTAGCTATAAAGAAATTACACTAGGGGGCGGAGCCAAGATGGTGGAGTAGAAACAGCACCTCCAAGACTATCTCCCTCCAGATCACCTCGAAACTATGTAAAAGGGGACTCTGAACAACTTCTGGAGCCCCAGCACCCACAGAACGACACAGAGAAGCTAACCTCCCGCTGAGGACAGCCCAGCAGCCCTGCAGGAAGGACCAGCGCAGCAATCTGGGAGCAGACAGGGAGAGCCGAGCCCAGGTCCCGTGGTTTTAGCCCCAGGGCGGCCGGACCAGCAGCCGGCTGGAGGGACCCCAGAACACCAGCAGCTGTGGCAATTCCAGAATTATCAACACAGACATGCCTAGGACAAAGTGAGAGGTTAGTGACCCATGGACTTTGGGACCAGTATTTGGGGAACGCGTTGGCCTCCTCCCCTGGGGGCTAGAAGCGACTAAGGAGACACGCCATTTTGTAGTTTTCAGTGGCAGCTCCAGCTCCTGGCCTGCGAACTGTAGGGAGATCCATCGATCAGTCTTAGGGGGTAATCGTTCTTGCTTTGACCTCCCTGGATCGGGATTGTGATCTGGGGGGGAGGTCATGGGGTGGGTTTCCAGTTTGCCAGAAACAGAAGTTGCCCCCCAACACATTCAGGATGAAGCTCCTCTGTCTGGTGGCAGAGTTCTACTGTGGCAACAAGCCCAAAAGTCAAGTAATTAAGTGGCATCATGCCAAGGCAAAGGAAACAAAATAAACAGAAAAATGAAACCTTAGACTCTTATTTGGGGGGCAAAGAGGACCGAAGCATGGAATAGTCAGAGGACTGTGAGGTCAGAAGTCCTGCTCCAAAAGCCCCAGGGGAAAACATGAGCAGGTTGCAGGCCATAGAGGACCTTAAGGACTTTAAAAACCAAATAAGAGAAGTGGAGGAAAAATTGGAAAGAGAAATGAGAAGGATGCAGGAAAAGTATGAAATGAGGGTCAACAACCTGACTGAGGAAAACAACACCTTAAAAAATAGACCAACTCAAATGGCAAAGGAGGCCCAAAGGGGCAATGGGGAGAAGAATGCCTTAAAAAGCCGAATTTTCCAGATGGAAAAAGAATCTAAAAAGCTCACTGAGGAGATTCATTCCTTCACAGTTAGACTGGAGCAAATGGAAGCTAATGACTTTATGAGAAATCAAGATGCTGTTAAGCAGATCCAAACAAACGAAAGATTAGAAGGCAATGTAAAATATCTCATGGGAAAAACCACTGACCTGGAAAACAGATCCAGGAGAGACAATTTAAAAATTATTGGGCTACCTGAAAGCCATGATCAAAGAAAGAACCTAGAAATCACCCTTCAAGAAATTCTCAAGGAAAATTGCCCTGATGTTTTAGATCCAGAGGGCAAAATAGAGGTTGAAAGAATCCACCGATCACCTCCTGAAAAAGATCCCAAAAAGAAAACTCCCAGGAATATTATAGCCAGGTTCCAGAATCCCCAGATCAAGGAGAAAATACTACAAGCAGCCAGGAAGAAACAATTTCAATATTGTGGAAATACAATCAGAATAGCACAGGACCTGGCAGCTTCTACACTGAGGGATCAAAGGGCATAGAATATGATATTCCAGAGGGCAAAAGAGCTGGGAATGAACCCAAGGGTCACCTACCCAGCAAAACTGAGTATTTTGTTTCAGGGGAAAATATGGTCATTCAGTGGAATAGAGGACTTTCAAGCATTCTTGAGGAAAAAACCAGAGTTGAATAGAAAATTTAACATCCAGACACAAGAAGCAAGAGATACCTGAGAAGGTAATCAGGGAAAAGAAATCAAAAGGAACTTATCAAAGTTAACCTATTTACATTCCTACATGGAAAAACAATAAGTATGACTGATGAAACTTTTCTCAATATGAAAATAATGGAAGAAGGGTATATGGTCACATGAATACATATGTGAATGTGTGTATATATGTTTACAGTTATACATGGATAGAGGGCATAGGTTGAATTTGTTGGGAAGGGATGATACCCAAGGGGTGAAATTATGAGGTGAGAGAGGAAAGTGGCAAGAGGAGATGGGGAGAGACAGGGTAGGGCAAACTATCTCATGTAGAAGAAGCAAGGGGAAGTGGTTGCAAGGGAGGGGGAGAATAGCAAGGCAAAAAAGGCAAAACCACATTCTCATTGGATTTGGTTCAGGGAGAGAATGACATACATACTAAATGGGATATCTCAACCTGCAGCAGAATAGGGGGAAGGGGGATGAGAGGAGGGATGATGGATGGGAGGGCATCCTTGGGGGGAAGGGAGGTTGGAAGTACCCACTATAGAAGAAGGACAGGATCAAGTAGGGAATGGACTAGGTAGGGGGTGGGATGGGTGGGAGGGAATTATAAGCAGCCTTGTACAATATATCTACTATGGTAATATTTTGCATAGCTATACATGTACAATACATACTGAATTACTTATCTTCCCAGAGGGAATGGGTGACAAGGGAGGAAGGGAATGGATCTGAAATTCGAGGTCTTAAAATTAAATGTTTCAGATATATATATAAACACTATTATTAATACTTTGCATTGTAATTGGGAGATAAGATGTACAGGCATCAGGGCACAGAGATTCACCTTGCTCTAATGGAAAAGTCAAAGGGGGTAAGGGAGAAGATATGGGAGAGAGCAGGATGGAGGAAGCGATATCTTGTGGGTCTGCTATTCTGGGAGGGTGGGTAGGGGAAAAACAGGGGAAAAAATTGTAATTCAAAATCTGGCAGAAATGAATGATGTAAAACAGGAGTTAATAAAGCATTTGTTTAAATAAAAAAAAAAGAAATTATACTAAAGGAGGGTGGTGGAACAAAACTGCTGATCTTGATGGATTCACAAGAGAATTCTATCAAACTTCTAAAGAACAATTAGTACACATACTTTACAAATTAACTCTCAAAAATCAAGAAAGAAAGTATCTCATTAGAATTATTTTATGAGACAAATATAATGCCTAAACCATGGAAAGGCAAAACACAGAAAGAAAACTATATGCCAATGCCAGTAATGAACATTAACATTTAATTAACATTAAAAAAAGTTTAAACAAAATCCTGTTGAATAGACTACAGCAATTTATCCAAGGAATCATTCATTATTACCAAGTGAGATTTATACCTGGGATACATAGATGGTTTAACATTAGGAAAATAATCAATATAGTTAATTATATTAAAAGCCAAAACATCCCAAACCACATTATCATCTCAATAGATAAAAAAAAAAGCCTTTGACTAAATACAACACTCTTTTATGCTAAAAATTCTACAAAGTAGAAGTAGAGAAGAACTTTTAAAAATATTACATAAAGGGGGTGGCTAGGTGGCACAGTGAATAGAGCACCAGCCCTGGAGTCAAGAGGACCTGAGTTCAAATCTGGCCTCAGACACTTAACATTTACTAGCCATGTGACCATGGACAAGTCATTTAACCCCAATTGCCCTGCCTTCCCCCTCAAAAAAAGTTACATAAATTGTCTATCTAAATTAAAAAGAAAATTTCATATGCAATTGGGATACACTTTAACTTTTTCCAATAAACATAGGAATAAAGCAAGGATGCCCACTAACCATCTATTATTTTATATAATAGCCCTGGAAATGCTAGCAATAAGACAAGAGAAAGAAATTAAAGGCATATAGAAAGGTAAAGAGGAGATAAAACTATCCCTATCTGTTGATGATAAGATAGTTTATTTGGAAAATCCTAGGGAATAAAAAGAAGTAACTGAGAAAAATAATAGCTTCAGCAAAGTTGAAAGCTACAAACTAAATCTTCAAAAATCAACAGTGTGAAGCAATAATAGAAAGGGAAATCCCATTCCCCTAAAGTACAAAACATATAAAATATCCAGGGATCTATCTACCAAAGTCCACAAAAGATTTGTATATAATCCATTACAAAGTGCTCCTTAAAGAAATAAAGAACAATTTAAAGAGGCTAGGTAATGCCAATATAATAAAAATGACAATATTACTAAAATTAAATTACAATTTAAAATTATAATTTTAATGCCATATTGATCAAATTACCAAGGGAACACTTTATAGAGCTAGATAAAATAATAACAAAATTCATTTTGAAAAACAAAACATCTAAAATATGAAGAGAAATGGTGAAAAAAAGTAGGGACAAAGGAAGAAGAGCACTTCCCGATCTCAAAATATATTATAAAATAGCAGTCATCAGAACCATCTGGTATATATTAAAAAATAGAGATAGATGCCATAGAAGATAGCACAGTAAAGGCAGGGACTTGGCAATTTCTCTCCAAATAATAAGTAATAAGTCTTTCAAAACAAATTTTGAAGAGACAGGACCAACAAAAGGTTGAGGTAAAACAATTTTCTAGCCCAAAACAATTTAGAAGGTTGGCAGGAAAGGTCTGTCTTACTGGGTTGAGAGTGGAATGCAATGTAGTGAAGGTCTTATAGAAGCATGTGTATCAGTGGCACCTTCTGGAGCTCTCAGCCCACAAAAGGAAAGGAGGTTAGACAACTGATTAGAAGGAGATTACAGGGGTCCTTTTGCAAGCACACACGATGCAGGACTCTGATGCATTGGCCATACGCAGTTCTGGTTGTGGTGCCAGGGTAAGGAGAAGCAATATCACACAATATATATATATATATATGTGTGTGTGTATGTGGCCATAATGGTGCCATGGGTCCTGGTCTCATAGCTTCAAGGTGGAGAAGAGCACTTCTGGTTGCTCACAGACAAGGAGAGCAGGGATTACACCTCTTCTTAGATCATACTATCTTGAAAGAAGTGAAAACTCATAGATTTCCAGAATTAGCTCTGAGAAACTGCAGCATGAAATACCTGAAACTTGGGACAGTGCCCCCTCCATCCTAGAAGCAGAGCCAACTTTAATACAAAGTTAAAAGTCAAGAAATATGATGGAAAAATGAAAGAACATAAAAAAAATAACCTGGCCATTGAGTTATTATGGTGACAGGGAAAATCAAGACATACATCCAGAAGAAGACAATGAAATCAAAGTAGTTTCATGCAAAACCTCAAAGAAAAATGTGAGTTGGTCACAGGCCCAAAAGAGAGTTCCTGGAAAAGCTCACAACTTAAAAAAAAAAATCAAATGGGAAAAGAAGAGGAAAATGGGGAAAAGAAATGAGAGTAGTGCAAGAAAATCATGAAAATTAAGTCAAAAACTTGGTAAAGGGGGCTCAAAAATCCATGAAAAGAATGATTTAAAAGTAGAATTGATCAAATAGAAAATGAGGTACAAAAGCTCACCAAAGAAAATAATTCCTTAAAAATTAGATCTAGACAAATGCAAACTAATGATTCCGTGGGATGTCAAGAAACAATTTTTATAAAATCAAAAGAATTAAAAAAAAAACAACAGAAAAAATGTGAAATCTCTTAGATGGAGGAGCAATAATTTAAGAATTATTGGACTACCTGAAAAACATGATTAAAAAAATGAGCCTGGACATCATAATTTCAAGAAATTATCAAGGAAAACTGCCCTGACATCCTAGAAGCAGACAGTAAAATAGAAATAAAAGGAATCCACTAATTACATAATTAATAATCACTATTATATAATAACATGTTATATTCCAATATAAGCAGGAATATTATAGCTAAATTCCAGAGCTCCCAGGTCAAGGAGAAAATACCGAAAAGGAGCCAGAAAAAAACAATTCAACTACTATAGAGCCACACAGCTTCTACATTATGGAACTGGAAGGTTCAGAATATGCTATCACAGAGAACAAAGGAGCTAGGATTACAGCCAAGAATCACTTACCCAGCAAAACTGAGCATAATCCTTTAGGGGTAAATGGACATTTAATAAAACAGGACTTTTAAACATTCCTGATGAATAGACCAGAGCCGAATAGAAAATATGACTTTCAAATATAAGATTCAAGAGAAGCATAAAAAGGGTAAACAGGGAAGAGAAATCATAAAGGAGTCAATGAGTTTAAAGGGTTTACATTCCTACATGGGAAGATGAGGATTGTAACTCCCAAGAATTTTATCATTATTAGGGCAGTTAGAAGACGTTAGAAGGGAGGGCAGATTGGGTGAGGTAGTGGACAGAAGCAAAAACACCTGAGGAGGGACTGGGTGAAAGGAGAGAAAGAGAAGGATAAATTGGGGAGGGGTGGGGAGTGGGAACAGGATGGAGAGAAATACATAGTAATCACAACTGTGAATATGAATGGGAAGAACTCACCCATAAAATGGAAGCAGACAACACAGTGGATTAAAAACTAGACTATGGAGGGGTGGCTAGGTGGCGCAGTGAGTAGAGTGCCGGCCCTGGAGTCAGAAGGACCTGAGTTCGGAACTGGCCTCAGACACTTAACCCACACAAACAAAAACCTAGCCGTGTGACCTTGGGCAAATTACTTAACCCCAATTGCCCTAAAAGGGGCAGCTAGGTGGCGCAGTGAGTAAGAGCGCCGGCATCGGAGTTGGGATGACCTGGGATTGAAACCGGCCTCAGAAAATGAGCACCCACACATAAATAATGACTAGCCGTGTAACCTTGAGCAAGTTACTTAACCCCAATTGCTTTAAAAAAAAACTAGAATATAACATTATTTGTTTATAAGAAACACACTTAAAACTGAGATACACACAGAGTAAAGATAAGAGACTGGAACAGAATTTATTATGCTTCAGCTGACATTAAAAAAAAGGAATAGTAATTATTATCTCTGACAAAGCAAAAACAAAAACAGAACTAATTAAATTGGTAGGGAAATAATATATTGCTAAAAGGTACCACAGACAATTATCAATACTAAACACATATGTATCCAGTGGCATGGCAGCCAAATTCTTAAAGGAAAAGTTAAATAAGTTACAGGAGGAAATAGATAGTAAGGCTAAACTAGTGGGAGAACATCACCTTTGCCCTCTCAGAACTAGGTAAATCTAACCAAAAAATAAGACATTAAGGGATGAATAGAATTTTAGAAAACTTAAATATGATAAATCTCTGGAGAAAACTGAATGGGAATAGAAAGGAGTATAACTTTCTCCTGGCTATATATGGCACTTTCACAAAAACTGACCATGTATCAGGGGATAAAAACTTCATAATTAAATGGGGAATAGAAGAAATATTAAATGCATCCTTTTCAGACCATAATGCAATAAAAATTATATTCATAAAGGAACATGGAATATAGATTAAAAACTAGTTGGAAACAAAATAATCTAATCTTAAAGAATGAGTGGGTCAAAGAATAAATTCTAGAAACAATAAATAATTTTGTTAAAGAGAATAACAACATACCAAAATTTATGGGATGCAGCCAAAGCAGTACTTAGGGGAAAAGTGATATCTTTAAATGTTAACATTAAGAAAATGGAGAAAGAACAGATCAATGAATTGAGCATGCAACTAAAAAAATTAGAAAAACAAATTAAAATTCTAAGTTACATACCAAATTGGCAATACTGAAAATCAAATGAGAGGTTATTAAAATGGAAAGTAAGAAAACCACTAAACTAATGAATAAAACTAGGAGCTGGTTTTTACAAAGATAAAAAAAAACAAAAAGTCTAGATAAACCATTGGTCAATTTGATTTTTAAAAAGGGAAGGAGAAAATCACATCACTACTATCAAAAATGAAAAGCATGAATTCACCATCAATGGAGAAAAAATTAAAATATTTATTAATAACTATTTTGTCCAATTACATGCCCATAAATCCAACAATCCAACAATGATATGGATGAATATTTACAAAAATATAACATGTCCAGATCAACAAAAGAGGAAACAGAACACTTAAATAACCCTATCTTGGGGTGGCTAGGTGGCACAGTGAAGAGAGGACTGGCCCTGGAGTCAGGAGGACCTGGGTTCAAGTACCACCTCAGACACTTAACACACACACACACACACACACACACACACACACACACACACACACACAAACTAGCTGTGTGACCTTGGGCAAGTCACTTAACCCCAACTGCCCTCCCAAAGATAAACAAACAAACAAACAAACAAACAAATAGATAGATAACCCTATCTTAAAAAAAAAAAATGAATGGGCCTTGCAGTCAAGATAGTGGAGTAGAAACAGGACTTCTGAACAAAGTTTGGAGCTACAGAACCCACAAAAGGACACAGAGAATCTAACTTCCCGCTGAGGACAGCCCAGTAGGCTGGCAGGAATCGGCCAGCACAGCACTCTGGGAGCTGACGCCATCCTGGCTGGAGCCAGAGATTTTAGCCCCAGGGTGGGCCTGACCAGTAGCTGGCTGGGGGGACCAGCAGCTGTGGCAGTTTCCAGAATTATCAACACATAGATACAAAGGACAAAGTGAGAGGTAAGTGCAGTGTGGACTTTGGGATCCAGCAGTTGGGAGTTCGTCGACTTTTACCCCCTGGAGGGAGAAGCTGCTAAGGGCTGCTGTGCAGCCACTGCCATGTGGCAGCTTCAGCTCCTGGTCGGCAGACTGTAGGGGGACCAAGCAAGCAGTCTGAGGGTTAATAGCTCTTGCTTTAACCTACTTGGATCGGGATCACTGTCTAGGGTGGAGGTCCTAGGGTGTGCAACCCTAGGTGTGCACACAGCTTGCCAGAGTGTGTGGAGGCTTCAGAGAGGGCACCCAACTAATACCTCCAGCAGCTGAGAAAACCCGAGTGCTTGAGACAGAAGCTCCCCTGTTTGGTAGCAGAATCCTACTGTGGCAAAAAGCCCAAAAGTCAAGTAATTGAGGGGCAACATGCCTAGGCAAAGGAAACAAAATAAACAGAAAAATTCAACATTAGACTACTATTTTGGGGGCAAAGAGGATCTAAGCATGGAACAGGAGGAGGACTGGGAGGTCAGAACTCCTGCACCAAAGGCCCAAATGAAAATAGCACCTGGTTACAGGCCACAGAGGACCTTAAGAAGCAGATAAGAGAAGTGGAGGAAAAACTGAGAAGAGAAATGAGAAAAATGCAAGGAAAGTATGAAATGAGACTCAACAGCTTGACTGAGGAAAATAACAACTTAAAAAATAGACTAACTCAAATGGCAAAAGAGGCTCAAAAAGGCAATGAGGAGAAGAATGCCTAAAAAAGTCAAATTTGCCAGATGGAAAAAGAATCTCAAAAGCTCACTGAGGAGAATCATTCCTTCAGAATTCGACTGGAGCAAATGGAAGCTATTGACTTTATGAGAAATCAAGATGCTATTAAACAGATCCAAACAAATGAAAGAATAGAAGGCAATGTGAAATATCTCATGGGAAAAACCACTGACCTGGAAAATAGATCCAGGAGAGATAATTTAAAAATTAATTGGACTACCTGAAAGCCATGATCAAAGAAAGAACCAAGAAATCACCCTTCAAGAAATTCTTAAGGAAAATTGCCTTGATGTTTTAGGACCAGAGGACAAAATAGAGGTTAAAAGAATCCACCCATCACCTCCTGAAAAAGATCCCAAAAAGAAAACTCCTAGGAATATTATAGCCAGGTTCCAGAATTCCCAGATAAGGAGAAAATATTACAAGCAGCCCAGGAAGAAACAATTTTGATATTGTGGAAACACAATCAGGATAGCACAGGATCTGGTAGCTTCTACACTGAGGGATCGAAGGGCTTGGAATATGATATTCTGGGGGGCAAAGGAGCTGGGATTAAGACCAAGAATCACCTACCCAGCAAAACTGAGTATCTTGTTTCAGGGGAATATATGGTCATTGAGTAGAAAAGAGGACTTTCAAGCATTCTTGTGGAAAAAAAAAGAATTTAATAGAAAATTCACCATTCAGACACAAGAAGCAAGAGATGTTTGAGAAGGTAAACAGGGAAAAGAAATCATAAGGAACTTATCAAAGTTGAACTATTTACATTCCTACATGGAAAAACGATAACTGTAATTGATGAAACCTTTCTCAGTATGAAAATATTTGAAGAAAGGTAGATAGGCATATGGATACACATGTGAATGTGTGTATATATGTTTATAGGTATACATAGATAGAGGGCACAGGTTGAATTTAATAGGAAGGGATGATACTTAAAAGGTGAAATTAAGAGGTGAGAGAGGAATATAATGAGGGATGGGGAGAGACAGAAAGGGGTAAACTATCTCATATAGAAGAGGCAAGGGAAAATGGTTACAATGGAGAGGAAGAACAGGAAGGCAAAAGGGAATGGGCCAACCTTATTCTCATTGAATTTGGCTCAGGAAGGGAATGACAATCTCACCGTACAGGAGAGTAGGGGGGAATGGGATGAGAGGGGGGATGATGGAAGGGAGGGCAGGCTGGTGGGGAGGGAAGTTGGAAGCACCTACTTTTGAAAAGGGACATGATCAAAGTAGAGAATAGAACAAGTGGGAAGTGGGATAGGAGGGAGAGAAATATAATTAGTCTTTTACAATATATCTACTATGGTAATGTTTTACATTATCTACCCATGTACAATCTATATTGAATTGCTTATCTTCCCAGTAAGGTTGGGTGACAAGGGAGGAATGGAATGAATCTGGAATTCACACACACACACACACACACACACACACACACACACACACACACACACACACACACATATACAGATATACAGGCACTGGGGCATGGAGATCCACCATGCCCTGCTGGAAAAGTTGAAGCAGGTATGGGGGAAGATAGGGGAGAGAGCAGATTGGAGGAGGGGGATATCCTGTGGGACCGTTATTTTGGGGTGGTGGGTAGGGGAAAAACAGGGAGAAAGAAAACTTATACACCCATTTTCCCAATGAATATTGGTGCAAAGATTTTAAATAAAATACTAACAAAGAGATTACAGTAATATATCACAAAGATCAAATACTATGTCTAGGCAGCATCATACCAAGAATTCAGGGCTGGTTCAATATTAGAAAAACTATCAACATAATTGACCATATCGATAACAAAACCAACAAGAACCATATGACTTATCAATAGATGCAGAAAAGGCCTTTGACAAAATATAACACCTATTCCTATTAAAAACACTAGAAAGCATAGAAATAAATCATTTTCCTTAAAATAATAAGTAATATCTATCTAAAACCATCAGCAAGCATTATCTGCAATGGGGATAAGCCAGAAGTCTTCCTAATAAGATCAGAGATGATACAAGTATGGCATTATCAGAACTATTACTCTATGTTGTATTAGAAATGCTAACTGTAGCAGTAAGAGAAGAAAAAGAAATTGAAGGAATTAGGCAACAAGAAAACAAAATCTTCACTCTCTATAGATGGTGTGATGGTATACTTCAAGAATCCTAGAGAATCAACTAAAACCTAACTGAAATAATTAACTTCAGCAAAGCTGAAGAATAAAACATAAACTCACATAAATTATCATTATTTCTATATATTGCCAACAAAGCCTAGCAGTAAGAGATAGAGAAATTCTACTTAAAGTAAGAACAGATAATATAAAATACTTGAGTGTACTTACCAAGACAAACCCAGGAACTATAACAACAAAATTATAAAACAGATCTAAACAATTGGAAAATACTAATTACTTATGAATAAGCTGAATCAATATAATAAAAATGATAATGTTATCTAAATTAATTTACTTATTCAGTGCCATACCAATGAAAATACCAAAGAACTACTTTATGGACCTAAAGAAATAATTTTTAAACAAGTCGTCTGGAAGAACAAAAGGTCAAGAATATCAAAAGAATCAATGAAAAAATGAAGGAAGGTGGCCCAGTTATACCAGATCTCAAATTGCATTACAAAGCTGGTAATCATCAAAACAATCTGGTACAGGCTAGGAAATAGTGGTGGATGATTGAAATAGATTAGATACACAATAAACAGTAATAAATGACCACAGTAATTTAGCATTTCATACATGCAAAGATTCAAGGCTTTTGGAATTAGAACTCACTACCTGACAAACACTGTTGGGAAAGCTGAAAAGCAGTTTGGCAGAAACTAGGTATCCACTAACATCTCATACCATATACCAAGATAAAGTCAAAATAGGCACACAATTTAGATATAAAGAGCAATACCATAAGCAAATTAGGAGACCATGGAATATCTTATCTGTCATATCTATCAATAAGGGAAGAATTTATGATCAAATAAGAGATATAGAATATTACAAAATGTAAAATGGGTAATTTTGATTACATTATATTAAAAAATTTTGCACAAACAAAACCAATACAGTCAAGATTGCAGAAGAATGAAGGGAACTTTTATATCAAGTTTCTCTGATAAAGGCCTCATTCCCCAAATATAAAGAGAACTAACTCGAATTTATATGAATATGAGGGATTCCCCAACTGATAAATGGTCAAAGGATACGAACAGGCAGTTTTCAGAAGAAATCAAACCTATAGTTATAGGGAAAAAGGCTCTAAATCACTACTGATTAATGAAATGCAAATTATAACAACTCTCAGATACCACCTCACACCCATCAGATTAGCCAATATGACAGAAAAGGAAAATGACAAATGTTGGAGAAGATATGGAAAAATTGGGACACTAATGCATTATTGGTGGAGTTGCGAACTGATCCAACCATTCTGGGGAGCAATTTGGAACCTGTGCCCAAAGGTCTATAAAACTGCATACCCTTTGACTCAGAAATTCCACTACTAGGTATCCCAAAGAGATTAAAAAAAAAAAGGAAGAAGACCTATATGTACAAAAAATACAAAAAATATTTATAGTCGCTCTTTTTGTGATGGCAAAGAATTAGAAATTGAGGGGATGCTCATCAATTGGGGAATGACTGACAAGTTGTGATATGTGATTGTGATGGAGTACTACTGTATTGTAAGAAATGATGAGCAAGATGGCTACAGAAAAACCTGGACTTACAGAAAGTGATATAAAATGAAGGGAGCAGAACCAGGAGAACACTGTACACAGCAATAACACAACGTTACAATGGTCAGCTGTGATGACTTAGCTATTCTCAGCAATACAATGACCCGAGACAATTCTAAAGGACATATGTTGTAAAATATTATTCATCTCCAGGGAAAGAGCTGATGGAGTCTGAATGCAGATTGAAGCATACTTTTTAAAAACTGTCTTGTTTTCCTTGTTTTTGGGGGGAAGGGGTTGGTGGTGGTGATCTGTGTTTTCTTTTGTAACATGGCTAATATGGAAACATGTTTTGCATGACTATGTATATATATATAATGTACATCTAGTTGCTTGCCATCTCAGGGAGATGGAGAAGAGGGATGGAGAGAGAGAATCTGGAACTGAAAATTTAAAAAAAAAAATTTAAAAATTTTATATGTTATTTTAAAAAATATACAAAAAAATTAAAAACAAAACTATTAAAAGAAGAAAAGTAAAACAAAATAGAGCAATAGGTTAATGGAATAGACTAGACAAGGGAGAATCAGAAAACCGAACTCAATAACCCAAAGTTTGATAAAGTGGAAAAACATGAGTTACCTAGCAGAAAAATCCCTATTTGATTAAAAACTGTTGGAAATACTGAAAAGTAAACTGGTAGGAATTATGTTTAGATCAATACCTTGCACCACATTCCATAAGACACTCTAGGTGGATATGAGGCCATATGTTAATGATCATACAATAAAAAAATGAGAAGTGGAATAGATCATGTGTCTCTCACAGCCATAGGTATAAGACATATTATTTTGTTTGTTTTTTGCTTTTTGGAGGGCAATTAGGGTTAAGTGACTTGCCCAAGGTTACACGGAGTGTGTGTGTGTGTGTGTGTGTGTGTGTGTGTGTGTGTGTGTGAGTGCGAGCAAGTGCTCATGCTAAGTGTCTGAGGCCACATTTGAACTCAGATCCTCCTGACTCCAGGGCTGGTACTCTATTTACTGTGCCACCTAGCTACCCGGGTTTAAGATGTATTCTTAACCAAACTAGAGATAGAGGCAATTACAAAAGTAAAACAGATAACTCTGATTACTTGAAACTGAAAAGCTTCTGCACAGACAACATTTAATGCATCTAGAATAGAAAGGGAAATGGTTGAATGGGAGACAAAATAACCTTAAATCATTTTTTAAGTAAGGATTTGGTATCTAAGTTATATAAGCTATTAATCAACATACATATTAGTACTAGTCAGTAGTCATTCTCAAATAGTTAAATGGTCAAAGGATACAACAAATAACTCTCAAAGTAGTCACAAACATATGATAGAATGCTCCAAAACACTATTAATAAGAGAAATGCAAATCAAAACAACCTTGAGGTTTCACCTCACACCCTGCAAATTGGCAAAAATGACAAAAAATGGCAAGAGTTAACACTGGAGGAGCTGTGGAATGAAGGGCACATAAATACGTCACTGGCAAAGCTGTGAAACGGTACAACCATTTTGGAAAGCAATTTGGAATTACGCAAATAAAGTGACTAAAATGTCCATACTCTTCCAACTAGAGACCCCATTATGGGATTTAAGCCCCAAGGAAGCTATCACTGAGAAGAAAGTTCTCGTACACACCAACAAATTTTAGTACCTTCTGTGATCACTAATAACTGGAAATAAAGTAGATGCCCATCAGTTGGGGAATGGCTAAACAAATTGTGGTACATGAATGAAATGGAACATGACTGTGCTATAAAGAAATGATATGTATGATGAATACAGAGATGCATGGAAAGATCTACACAAAGTGACACAAGCAGAGCCAAGAAAATAACGTACACAGTAACAACGTAAATGGAAAGAATAACATGCAAAAACTCAAAGTAGACATAACACAAAACTATGAAGATTGAGCAGCTGACACTCACAACCCAGCCCTCTGTGGAGGCAGGAGGTCCACTGGGGCTACATGCCTCACACTTTTCAATGTATTCATCAGTGGACAGCTCTATCGGAGGGGGAGGGCTAAGAGATCCTTGGGATAACTAATGATATAAAGAATAGGAAATACTAACAAAAATTTATTTTAGAAAAGATTATAAAAATATAGACCATTTTTATTCTCTAAAATTACAAAGTTTTTATACAAACTAAATCAATGTGGTCCATTAGAAGAAAACATGGATTCCTCCCCCCAAAATCTGTACATCAGACATTTCTGATTAAAGACTAACATCCAAAATGTATAGGAAATTGAAACAAATCTATAGAATGAAAGGGCCATTTCCCAATGACAAGTGGTTAAAGGATATAAATTTTATATTTTTATATTATTTATTATATATATTTTAAAATGTCAACTTTCAATAACCATATTTTCAAAGTTATCAAAACCTTCAAGATTAGTAATAACCAGAGAAATTAAATCAGAAGTATCATTTCTTATCAAATTAGGCAAGATGAGAAAATATGATGCCCAAAATACTATCAGGAGACCAATATGCTAAGTCACTTCTGGCAGAATTGCAAACTGCCCCCAAGCACTCTGGGAAACAATCTGAAATTAAGCAAGAAGTTACTAGATTGCTCCCACTTCAACAAGGGATCTCACTATGGGGTTTATATACTAAGGAGTTTAATGATAATAAGAAAAAGCAAAATGTTAAAAAATAATCCCAGAAGCATTATCTGTGATCACACACAAAAACACCCATAAAAAAAAATGTATGCCTCCTGACTGGGGGATGGCCAAGGAAACTGTGATAGAGAAAAGTAATGGTTTGTTACCTAGGGTAAAGAATAACAAAGAGGAGGAATTCAGAGGACTGCTTAAAGGCTGGTATAAAGTGATACAGAATCAATACACCAATGTATACAGTAACTACAATAATGGAAATAAAATGACTATTACATGGCAACAAAATTCAGATTAAATTAAAAAACAAACAAAAAAAAACAGGTACCAACATACCAAAGCTAAGTATCCTTCCCAGTCAATCAGAAAACAATCAATTTACATGCATTTATCAAGTGCCTATTGCATACTAGGCCCAGGGGAATATGCAAAGATAAAGGGAGTGACTGCAGTGAAGAGAGCACAGAGTCTGGAGCCAGGAAGACTCATCTTCCTGATTGCCAGTCTGGCCTCAGACACTCACTGTGTGACCCTGGGCAAGTCACTGAACCCTGTTTGCTTTAGTTTTCTCATCTGTCAAATGAGCTGGAGAAATAAATGGCAAACCACTCCAATATCTTTGCCAAGAAAACCTCAAATGGGGTCATGGAGAATTGCATGTGACTGAAAAACAACTCAACAGAAAAATATACACATAAAAAATGATTAAAATATGCAAAAATAAATATAAGGTAAATTTGGGGGTGGGGAGAGAAATAGGGTAGGGGAGAAGGTACCAGGAGTTGGGGAGTAAGGAAAAACTTCATGCATAAGGAAAGAAGAGATTCTAAGAGGCAGGAGTAAGGAGAGAAGGCATTCCATGTTTGGGGACTACTGGTGCAAAACCAGGGTCCAGTTACAAAACAGCAAGAAGGCAGGTTTGTTTGGATCCCAGAGTACAGGAAAGGTGTGATGAAGAAGCAGGAAAGAAGCTGGGTCAAGACTATGCTGTGGAGGACCTTAATTAGCTAAACAGGTATTTCTATTATCTTAGAAGCAACAGAAAGCCACTGCAGGCAAGCTCAATTTCAGAAAACCCCTTTGGCAGCTGTGTAAATGTCCTGGATAGAGGAGAGACTGAGAGCAGGGAGGCCATTAGGAGGCAGTCTAGGGGAGAGGTAATGAGATCCCCAAATAGGTTGGTGGTTGTGGGAGTGGAGAACGGTGTTGTGGACGGAGAAGCTAGTCACTAACTGGTGGTACAAACTGAGGGAGAGCAAGACTGACTGTCGGGACAATAATTTCCCTTAAAAGTTGAGAAGAGCAGTAGGTATGGGGTAAAAGAGAATGAGTTCAGTGTGGGAAATGGTGATCTGAGCTACAAAGTCATGGAAAACTGATAGGAATTATCAATCAAATATCGCTCAGGAGTTTCACTCAGCTGTCTTCAGGGCACACAGCAGGTGGCTTAGGGATGTGTCTGAGGGGGCAGTTCTTCCTGGGTCTCCCACACCCCCCCCTCCCCGCCCCGTCTGCGTTCCACTTATGAGCACACGTTATCATTTTTCCTCCTGAACGCCAGGAGGATGCAGGGACTGCACAACCCACTATCTCTGTACTCCCCAAACACTGCAGAGTCACGGTAGGGTGCCTCACACAAGGCCTGACTCTGTAAAGGACTCTTCTTAGGCCCTGCTTCGGATGACAGAACTCTGGTATGAGGCAGTGTGGGGTGGGAGACACAGAACCAGACTGGGAATTACAGAGACCTGAGCTGAACTCTTTCTACCTGTCTTTAACATCTCTGAGTCTGTGTTTCTCCATCCAAAAACACGAGGATAATAACAACACCTGACATTGATTTATAGAGAAATTTAAGTACACATAGCACTTTAGCTCATTTGGGTCCCACAACAACCCTGCGAGGTAAGTAAAAAAAGTTACTATTCCCATCTTACAGATGAGGAAACTAAGGTTCAAGAAAGTTAAGGGACTTATTTATGGTCAAACAGACAGTAAATGTTAGATGTGAGATTTGAGCCCAAGTTCATTATTGTAACAGCTTGGCCATGCCACCCCCTGCCACAGCTGGCCAGGACTACTGTAAGCATCACAGGAGCTGGGAATATCAAATGCTACAAAAATGTCAGGTTTTAGCACCTGTGCACACCCCATGGGGTGAGGTGCTCTGGTTGGGGCTCTGCTAGAAAGTGGCAGGGTACCTGATGTGATTCACATGATTCATTATGTTTCTCTCCTCCTCCTCCTCCTCCTCCTCCTCCTCCTCCTCCTTCTTCTTCTTCTCTCTCTCCCCCCTCCTCTTTCTTCTTCTCTTGCTCTTCTCCCCACCACATCCTCCCTTTCTTTTCCCCTTTCTCCTTATTCTTCTCCCCATCTTCACAACCTCTGGGGAAATATATTCCCAAGTGGAAAATTTACAAAGCAAGAAAAGTCAAAGCTGACCACAGTTCCGCTGGGGGCCATGGAGAAATGCAACATACCTCACCGGCTCTTAATGGTCTACAACTGGCAAAGTGGTTCCTGGGAGCTAACGGTTTCAATACAAGACTCCTTTTTTACTGTTTTAACCTCGGCCCTCCCCCACCACGTGGATCTCATCTCATTGTGTCCCATTTCTTGCCTCTCTTCCTTTCCTATAAGATTCTGAGGGGGAGCAGCTTTCTGTGGATTGAAGCTTTGACGTCTCAGAAGTCAACTATGAGATAATTGCAGAGGAAGCCACTTTTAATCAACTGACAAGCAGCTTTTAGAAAATTAATGAGGCCCAAACCTTAGGAAGGAGTTAATCAGTTCTGACAACAAAGCAGTCTGTCTTTTCTTCAAGTTTTCCCTTGTAGAACTGGTACCCTTTCTAAAAGCCCTTCCAGAGAATCTTTCTCCTTGACTTCTGGTATTCTAAATTTGCAAAGCAAGGAAAGGAAGTATTAAGAAATTCAGTTCTGCCAAGAACTGTGTTGGGCCAGACAGAGCCTGAGCATTAGGGATTCAATAAAACCAATGAAGTCTAAAAAATTCTATTATATCACATGCTCCATCTATTGGAAGGGTATTAATAAGGATTACATATTGCAGAATGAGGTTAAGATAGAATGGAAGAAAAGCGTGGTCAGGGGCACCCACCAATCTGAAGTCCCTTTGGCATCATCAGTACTCTCTGCATTAAAGTGTGGGCCAGGACAGCTTGGCCTGGGAACGCATTCAAACCAGGACCTTCGTTATTACCGGGTCCCAAATCTCAAGTTGTAAGGGACCTCAGAGGTCATCTAGCTCAGCTTCCTCATTTTACAGATAAGGAAACTGAGGCCCACAGAGCTTAGGTAATTTGTTCCTTTAGCTACTGACCTTTTTCTACTCAGAAAAGACAAGGCACGGTTTCCAGGCACAATGCTAATGAACTTCTAATAATACTCTGCCATCAAAAGCCACATGAAGATTGCTGTGAAATGGCATTAGCAGATGAAAGCCAACATCATGTTTCTCCAAAGCGAAGATGACAAGGAGCAGCAAGTCTAGTGACAGGAGCTGCTTCAGATTCCTTACAGCCAAGGAGCCTTAGGTACCAGCAGAGTTCTTGAGGAGGCCCAGGCTGGAATCAGCTTTATAACAGACGACCCAGGGCAGACTCCCTCCCTCCCTCTCTCATCATAGACTAAACAATCTTGAGGTTTATGTGTACAGGAGCAAGGTGACTTTGCAGTATGAGGACAAAAGGGAAGAGTTTGGGTTTCTCCTTTTTCGATGCCGCAGCAACCAGATTCTGTTTCAAAGCATCCTTGCACTACAGGAGATGGTAGGGCTGTTCAGATGCTTTTGTTCCCAGACGGTGTGTCGGCTACATTAGATCCCACAACACTGCAGTGTTGCAAGAGATATATAACCATGAACAAGAAGTCTGACCTAACCTTCCACCTAGGAAAAACCAATGGATGAACAAAGTTCAAACTATTCTGCTCAGTTAATGGGCAACCTATCAAGCTCATCCATCAGGACAGAGAACTGAGACAGACACCACATATGGACAATGTGTTGAGCCACAAGTCAATAAGCACTTACTACTCGATAATGTACTGTACTAAGCCCTGGGAACAAAAACATAAGCAAAAAGAAAGCAAGGCCCTGCTCTCAAGAAACTGGCATTTGAATGAGCTTCTATTTCAATGAGAGCAAAGGAGAATGAGGTATATTGTCTTTGGGAAGCTGCAGTTTTCTTAAACACCCTATAACTCTACCACAAAGAAATACGTGCAACCTTTGTGGTGGCTTTCCCCCATCTGAGGCCCAGGAACCAGAGGAACCAAAGGAAGAATCAGCTCCTGCCAAATACTAAGGAGCTGTTGGCTTGGTGAGCAGTGGTAGCGAAGCCTCTTCCTCTGCAGCTGCCCTGAGTTCCAGGGGCATACCTCCTGGGAATAGGGACTCTTGGGGGCCAGTGACCTGCATGGTGCTGAAGGCCTAGACATTGCCTCCCTTACTGCAGTCGTCCACATTCTCTCCCACTCTGGGATTCTCACCCATGTTCTCCCACAGGCACTCTACACATTATCTCTCCAAGGTGCTGGAAATCTTCTTCCAGCTGTCTTGTTCATTTTTTGCCTCTGAGGCTACATGCCTAGCTCATTCATAATAAAATGAATTCAATGGAAAGGGATACTGTCCTCTGTCCACCTAAATATCTCTGCTCATAAAATAATTCCAAGACAAAAGAAATGATAGCATCCAATGAAACTCAAGACAAGTACAGTAAACATAGGATGGTCCTTCCTGGTGTTGAGTTGCTGACCTTTAATCCCCATCCCTTCCCATGAATTTTGTCTAACTCCCTAAAGAGGGCTCACCGACCAGAACTATCTTTGTCAATAGGAGTTGCAAGTTGGATGGACCTTAGATATCCCCTTTCATTCAAGTCTGACATTTTCTAACTGCAGCCGAGGGGCAGAACCAGGACACGGCTGCTGATCCCAGAGTTCTTCCCATTGGCCCACTCTGGCTCCTGGAGGAGCACCTAGCAGTGTCATCATCCTCTTCTAGTTCAGGGGAGGAGCTTGGTCATGGGGGCTCTTTCTGATTTATTTAATAGTTTTGCACTTTCTGTTCTTATCACTTTTCACTTAGTTACTGCCAAAGTCATTATAATATGCTAGTTGCCACTATTTTAGAAGGGTAATTGCAATTTTCTAGTACAATACTGCACCTTACCCCAATAGAAGAGAATTCAGAAAAGGACTGGCTCAGAGGTCCCCAAATATTTGACTAGGAGGGGGGGAAATCATATCATTTTAAGCATAAGTCACAGAGATCATCATACCTAGTCAGGAGACTGAGCTGGGAAGGAGTGGGCTCTGGCTTACCTTCTTTAATGATCAGATAGAAATACCAAAGGTGTTGATCTAAGCAGAGAAAAAGGAATTTAAGCACAATTTTCAAGAAAGCAGCTTAGAAAGGGATTGGGAAGGGAAATTGATGGTTGAGCAGATGCAGTCAAAGGAAATGGAAGGTGAGAAGCTGAGAATATACAGGTTTGGTAGAAAAGAGACCCCAAAAGCCAGGTATGACTCAGAGCATAGCTGAGAGGTGTAAGGACTGAGTGAAGGGGATGGGGATCAGAGTAACTCATGGAAAAGGAAGACAAAGAATGCAAGACCGTAAATCTACCTGTCAAAAACTGAGGGCAGAAACTGAGAATGAAACAAGAGAAACATCTAGAGCATAATGTCAAACTTAGGACGTCTGGTCCAAATTAACACTCCTCCCCCCACATGATTAAGGGAAATGTTTAACAAAATAAATATACAACATAGATGTCAATTTTTGGTTTTCTATGTGGCCACAGGGTTTCTACTTGAGTCTGACACCACTTATCAAAAAGACCTGATGGGCTATTAGGATTGATTAACCCAGTAAAACTGATATAATCAAGAGAGGTTTCCCACAGGAATGTCTACAGATTTCTTCAGTGGGGAAGGAAAGCTCTGACACTAGAGGGAGCTTAAGATGAAACCAAGGCCCTGGGGATTCTCCCCTCTAAGGAATGGTGGTTGGCCCAACACCTCATCTGATTGCTACTGTGTGGTGAATCCCAAGTGGTTACATGACTTAGAAAATGAATTCAGAGGGAGAGAGCAGCTTCACCTTCCAACTCGTGGGAAAGCCATGCTTGTAAGGGCAGAAGCAAGCTGCCACTGGGAACAAGGGAAGTCCCTGACCTGTGCAATGTGGGAGAAACTTGCTTGTTTCATTAAATCCCGTGCCTTGATTTTACTAAGAGACCAACATCAATCAAAAACCACTTCTTAACATAAAAAAGTACAATGTAACTGTTGAAAAATCAAGTTCTTTGTGGTCTTCTAGCCATGACCAGTTTCTATGATCCTGACCAAGCATTTGGGAGCTTCTATCTAGATATAAAGACTGGCCAGGGGCTGCCAAGCAATCATGACTGCTCTCACTTAAGAGGCCAGTGCCCAGCAGCTTATGCTGGTGGTCCCTTCCACAGGATAGGAGCTTGGAGTGGGTGATCATGTGAGTGGATGCAAATGTCCTCCATGGATGGCCTGACCTAACCTTCCTGGGAAGGATTATCAGTCTTTGACAGTAAGGACATCAGGAATTTCACCTTCCTCCCCTGACTGCCAGATGGGGCCTTAAAGAACATCGCAAAAGCCTGATCAGGAGGCCTGAGAAATTGTTCTTCGTGAAGACTGGATTGGTAGGAAGCAAGAATCTGCAGGGAGCCCTCAGCAGGATGGCAATGGGCTAATTTAATTATACCAACTCTTCTCAGTCCAGACTTCCCCAGTTAGATGCCTTGCCTGTGCTGCCAGGTCTATATATGACAATACATTTCCCACCATCTCAACTTCTGCTCCTGGACCAATGCCAGTCTGCCCTAAGGCAGCTCCCTTAGGCTACATATGGGAAACAGAAGCGGCACCAAGGCCAGGAAATTCGAGCTGTGCCTAGAACGCTAGGAAGACTTGTTTGCCAGAACAGTCTAGGGGTATATATATTAGTAACTTCCAATGCAAGTCTTATTTTTCAAAGGTTATGAGTAATTATGCCTCAACAAGGGAGGGTTGTGAGGACATTAGCTTTTGGGTGCCTGGGTAGGAGAAAGCAGACAATACCCTCCATACTCTACTGTATTTAAATTTAGCAAAAGTAAGAATGGCATAACTCAGAATACATTTTTCTCCTTGAGGTCTGCAGAGGAAGATTAGAAGGTGGAAAGACTGGATCAATTTGCTAGGAAGCCTTCACAATCACTGGAAATGCTGCTACAGAAACATCAGAAGCTTTTCAGGTCCTGGTGCTGCCTTATGTGGAGACAAATGGGCTTTCTCCTTGAAGGCTGATGGGGTGTCTTCATGAGAGGCAACAGGGGCTAGTGCAAAGTGTTTAAGAACAGAAGTTACTAGGACTCCTCTCCTGGCTGCAACACTTAGAGTGGGTATCATCATGGACAAGGCTCTTCACCTCTCAAAGCCCAGCACCTGTAAAATGGGGATAATGCCAACCTCCCAGGGCTGTTGAGGCAAAAGCACTTTGTAAACCTTGTTGTATTATATAAATGGGAACTAATTTCACTGTCTGTCTTTAACCCTACTGATCAATTCAGTCAGCCTCCACTCAAATCTGACTACAGTACTTCATGAAAGCACACAGTGAGTTATGGAAACAGAGCCTGTAAATGGCAGGCCCTGCAAGGCCTGAGAAGCTTTGAGGATGGACCCAGTCATGGATGGTGTGTCCAGCTGAGCAAAGCTGAAGGGAGGGGTTCATGACCAGATCAATCACAGGGTGATGAAATTCTAACACATCAATTCTTAAAGAATCATGGCTATCGGTTGTCAGAGCACTGCAGTCTTTGTTAGGGGAGGAAGCAACCACATCAACAAAGAAACGGATTTGGTTTATTCAAGTAACACGGCTCACTCTTTTGCCCTTGTAGCTATCATTCAGGGGAATAACCCTTGTGGAGAAGGGCCCTGTCATCTATACTACCACTACTAACCACCGATGGGCCAGCAAACCAGACTAGCTGGAGCAGTAAGGCATCCTGAGGGAGAAAGAGGAAGGGACAAGAGCCATGTAGGACACACTATCGCCTTCTGTCAGCCCTGTGTCCCTCCAGCTCTGTTTCTAGGTCAGTCCTTGCAGTGGTCACCAAGGGGAGCAATGCTTGTGGACAAGAGGTCAGCGCCACCTACCCCCAATGTCCACTGCCAACCAGCTGCTACCAGGGGACTAGTAAGCTCAGGAACCTTGGGAGTGTCTCCAGACACCACCTCTAGAAGGGTTCTGCATTAGAATATGATGTGGTTTTATGATAAGAAACCACCTTAAAGAAGGGCCTTTTGCCACTGCACCCCAAGGACCACTGGGCCTGCCCATCTGACCAGCAGTGAGACCTCCTGTGCATTTAGCCTTTTCCTACTCCAAAGTGAGCTCCTTGAGAGCCAAGAGTATCTCGCTGGATGTCTCCTGCTCAGGACATGATAAAGGCTTACTTTTCATGCACGGATTTATTCACTGGGTATTCCTCTGCCACACCACCAGACAGATTTCTCCTGAATAGGCTACTGGCATATAGCAGGGGTTGGGCAATCTCCGAAGGTCAACCCCTGCCCTTGGAATAGGCCGAGCTGCAGAATCTGAGTTGGAAGGAACCTCAGATTTCATCTAGTTCAACCCACACTTGAAAAAGAAATTCCTTTAAAGTCTAACAGCCAAGCGGTGATTCAGGCCATCAGAGCCCACTCTGAACAGGCCCGACTGGGAATTCTCCCAAAGCTCCAAGCTAGACATGCTTCCTGCAGCTTCTTCTCAGTGCTGCTCCTTCTGCCCTCTGGGCCAAGCAGCCCTGCAAAGGCTCAGATATCCCCTTGGGTTTTATCTTCTTCAGGCTCCATATCCCCAGTTTTTCCCATTATCTCTCATTAGGCATGAACTTGAGGTCCTGCAGTATTCTGGGTGCCCTTCAACTTAATAAGAATGGAGATGAGAGGAGGAGGGAGGGGCCTTGGGATATCATGAGTACTGGGAGTTGGAAAGGAAGAATGCCCCCTGCCAGTGCAGCTTGGTGCCCTCTCTGCAAATTCTAAGTCTGAGAAAAGTGTCTGGGATCCATGAGGGCCAGAGTCAGGCTCTGTGTCCACGGCAAGAAATGCATTCAGCTCATCTCCCTGGCTCTTTATTTGGTCTATCGATGCTGCTTCTCAATGATGAGGACTTGAAAGTTTGTACGGCACTTAGCATAAGTGGTCTCCTTTGAGGTTCCCTACAAATCTGGGAAGTGGGCACTCCAGTGGTGGGCACCCCCACCTTACAATAACAACAGTGCACCTCAGAGAAGAAACTTGTGTTTGAGCAGGACAATGGCTTCAGCACCCTCCCCAGAGCCCACCCTGACTGTGGGCCAGAGGGCAGCACAAGGAGCCTGCCCTCATCTTTCTCAGACACTGCAATAAGGCTGCATTATGTCTGAGATGGTGCATCACACACCACCCTCACACTGAGCATGTATGTAGTCCCTCAAGATCCCTCTATCTTTTTAGAGGAACTGATTCCAAGGCAAGCCTTGGCACTCCTCAAATCCAAGTATAAAAGTTCACCCTATAAAAGCTGCTTAAACTGCACTGGACCCTTCTGATTTTGTCTGTGGGGCTTTTATATCTTCTACTTCTACAAGCACTGATGAGCCCATGCCACCTGTGGCAGCTGTTGGAGACATAGAGACTAATCTGTGCTTGTGGAGGTGGAATCCTATGTCTGTGGACTGTGGACCCTTGGCTTTTATGCTCTGTTATCTGCTCAGCAACAACAGTAGGAGAAAGATCTGGTATAGAAATAAGCATCTCCCTCTCTTTGATATGAAGGAAAAAGCATGTTACAATCTTATATCCTCACTTGCTTTATTATGGGTACTTACGCTTTTCAGAAACCCTATTATTTGCTGCAGATATTCTACTACCAAGAATAAAATGATTTGCCTATTAAAAAAAAAAAAGATTTTCATCCTTATAGGGGCGGCTAGGTGGTACAGTGAATAGAGCACCGGCTCTGGAGTAAGAAGGACCTGAGTTCAAATCTGGCCTCAGACACTTAACACTTACTAGCCATGTGACCTTAGGCACGTCACTTAACCCCAACTGGCCCTCCTTAAAAAGAAAAAAAAGACTTCATCCTTATAATAGTCAGCATTTACATATAGTGCTTTAAGGTTTGTAAAGCATTTCACACAGATTTTCATTTGATCCTCAAAACAACCCTGAGAAGTAGGTGTTATTATTATTCCCATTTTATAGATGAGGAAATTAAAGCAGAGACCAAATGACTTGCCCAGGGTCACAAAGCAGCTGAGAAGTGTTGGAGGCAAGATCTGCACCCAGGTCTTTTTGATTCCAAGTCCAGTGTTCTATCCACTGAGGCTTGGCTGCCATTCATTTCCTCCTAGATTTGGCCCCTAATCCTAGTTCTCCAACAATGTCTTCGAATCGGCCAGTACAATGTTGGCTCCCCCTCCCAGCTTTGTGCCCTTTGCCAATCTCACACACATGCCTGAGAAACTGACAACAAAGTCCAACAGTGCAGGGTCAAGGTGGGGGTCATAGGGCCTGGCCTGCACAATAGGTCCTTTTTTTAGCTGATATCAAACCCTTCAGTTGTGGCCACTTGGACCAGGCTCAAATCCACTGAGCTACCCTTGAATCCGGCTCACATCTCTCTATCTTGTCCCCCAAAAGAGCACGAGGTAAATTCTATCTCTAGAATTAGAATTTTCCTTTATCTACCTGTCTAGCAACCACATCACAAAAATGGGGGTGGAAAATGAGTCTGGTAGGACCGACCTAAACACAGGTGCTTTGTGCCTTTTGTTTGTATGCTAGTCATTTCTGGAAAGCATGACCCAATCCTGATTAATATGAGGGGGAGGTTCACTGCCGTGACAGCTGCCTTTTCCAAGATGGTCACTCACCATCTTTAATAACCCATTCTAAGATATAACTTGGAATCAAAGTCAAAACTGCTGGTCTATATAGTTTACCAATTATATTCTCTTTCCTTTCTTGAACCCTGTACTACCCTCCCTACTTCTCCATGATCCCAGACAGCAGCTGCTCAGTGATAAAACACCTGTCAGTTCTTTCAGTAACCAAGGACATGGTTGACTTGAGCATGTAAAGGATAGTTATGTAATATCTTCCAATCTCCCTGCTAATCGTGGATGTCAACCTTCCTATTAGGAATGTTTGTTCTGTCCTTTCCAAGCCAAAGATCCTTCTCCTTGGCACAGAAAACAAGGAAAGGGGGAGCTGGAAAATTCTTCCTTCTTTGGAGTTGGTGGTCATGGTTCCCTCTGCTCTGGGCAGTGGTCAGTCCCTCAGATTCCCCTACCTTCCCCAGAGCTAGACTGCTCTTTTGGTTGTCCTTGGCTTTCCTTATCAGTCAGCTCATTCTGACTGTTAGGCCTCCAGACCCAAATCCCTCAGGATCCTGCCACATGCTGATCCTCCACTGGCCACCCTTGGGTCTATTTCATACATTAAAAAAAATATTAAGTTTGTTGGTGCATCCATATTGGTCTCTCTAGACAATTTACCTTTTTCTCCATCTCACATTAAAACAGGGACAACAACAGCACCTACTTCCCAGGGTTGTTGTGAGAATCGAATGAGAGAAGGTCTGTAAAGTGCCTGGCACAGTGTCTAGCACATACTAGGTCAGGGGTGGGGAACCTGAGGCCTCAAGGCTACATGTGGCCCTCTAGGTCCTCAAGTGGGCCCTTGGACCAAATCCACTTCACAGAACAAATCCCCTTAATCAAAGGAACAAAATAAATAAAAATAAAAACTATTTTTTAACAATAAAGTCTGGGTTCAGTCAGAGGGCTCCTGGGGCTCTAGAGGGTCACATGTGGCATGGAGGCCACAGGTCCCCACTCCTATACGAAGTGCTTCAGAAATGTCAGCTGCTGTTATTGTTATGAGTGGGGTTGTTCTGATTATTTGTCTCTTCAGAACTTCATTCCTGAGAGCTTTCTCCTGGGCTGATGACCCCCAGGAGATCCTACCTATGCTCACTCTGACCTCTCTGAAATCTTTTTGTCTAAAATCTAGAATGTATGTTAGACTCTGCCAGGATGGCTCTTCTTCTATCACAAATTCTGAGATAAAAGTGGCCAAAGCCCTCAAGATTTTCATTGTTTCCAATTTAACAACTAATTCTTCCTTGCTGACGAGAATCAGATTCTGAATAGAATTTCCCACTGTTGCTTCCTTCACACTTTGAAGGAGGAAATTCTTATTAAGGCAAATAAAAAACCCTCAGCTACTATGTTTTTAGCAGACAAATATCCAGCCACTATGCAGATAAATGAAATCCCCCATCATTATGCTGACTGTGTGATCTGTTCCCTGAATTTTTCATGTATTTCTTCTTGCTGTCCAGTATGACATGTCTTTGGTATGTTCTTATAATGTTGTCACTCTGCTTGTGCTCCCATTTATCTTCACCTAACACACTCACAGTTGTGCTCCTCCTCCCCACTTCCCTCTAGTACCTGGGTTTTCTTACATGACATAGCTTTCTTTTTTAACCTATCTTGTTTCTTCTGCCCTCATCAGAGACCTATTTCAGTCATGGGTCTCAGAGAGCCTCTGAGGCCTAACCTGCCTGCCTGTGTTAGGATCTCTAGCAGATGTTATTACTATTACCCCACTTTGTAGGTCTTGGTACTGCCACTGGAGGCCAATGGGTTTTATTACTCACTCCTTCCTAAGATTTTGTTTACTAATAAACTTCTGGGTTCCTATGTCACGGCTTAGATGTTTGTCATGCCAAGTGGCGCCTTGCTCTGTCTTTCTGTAGGCAAGCCCATCCGTTCCATTCATTCGTGGAGCATCTGTAGCACTGTACTAGATGGTCTGAGGGTTAGGACAGAAGCACAACATGATCCATGGCCTACGGAGGAAGTGGATGGATCCACTTCTGGTAGAGACCCCTATACAAAATATCTCAGGTTTCTCATCTGTAAAATGCAAGCTTTTAAAGTTCCCTTCTAGACCTGACACCCACATGACCTGCCAGTGGCAGGCCCTGGCTAAATATGCCAAGCCCATAAAGATACATATGGGGCAGACA
Source organism: Gymnobelideus leadbeateri (assembly GCA_011680675.1). NCBI lineage: Eukaryota > Metazoa > Chordata > Mammalia > Diprotodontia > Petauridae > Gymnobelideus > Gymnobelideus leadbeateri. The sequence goes on along the minus strand of WOXC01009863.1, from coordinate 14,784 downwards.
TGTCTGCACTGAACAAACAGAAAGAAGGGACCTGCCCTGAAAGGCTTCTTTTCACCTGGTGACATGGAGAGAGGTAAGAGAGAAGCAGATGGCCATGCACCTCTTCTTCCATCAGGACCATAACCCACCAACAAAGACCACTGCATGTTATGCCACTTATCACTCTGTATAGCTCACATCTTTAAGAAAAACTGTTTATGATAAGCATAAATATTTCATTGGTTGCTTGGTATGCCTCAGGAACACAGCCTCCTCCTTGAAGTAAAAGGAGTTGTGTATTTCCAGAGAGAATCTCACTGTTGTGACAATAATTTTACTTTGTACCTAGTTTCCCATCCTAGAACTTGTCACTAACCCACAGGACTTCGAACAGCAGAACCCACCAGTTCTCAGGGACTGACACGAACATCCTCCTAGCACCAATAACCAGATCAGTGGCTAAGGGAGCTCACCTCCCTACACAATCTTACAGGGGCTAAGAAAGTTGCCATAAGCGACTGCAAGGAAATGGCAGGACTCACCCTCATGGAGGTCTCTCCACCATGTGGCTGCTGTAGTCTGAAGACCTGAGCCACCATGTGCTCTGTGGAAGGGTGTAGCAGGATCCTTCGGGAAGCCAGTCCAACCATCACGTACCGCCCCATAGGGGACAGGCTCACAGAAATGGCATTGGGGCCTAAGGATGCAACACAGCAATGAGTTGTAGCTCTCATCCTTGCCTCACTTTCCTAGCCAATGGCTCCCTTAACTGCACAAATCTTCCTGAGAGGACTCCCACCACACAATCTGGGTCATAGCTGTTACCGTAAGAACGAAGGCCACGGAGCTAGACCAGGAGGGCACACGGCAGGTCAACATAAGGAAACATGGTGTATCAGGAAAAGGGAGAGGTATAGAGTCACAGGACCTGGTTCTATTACTGTGGGACTTCACTTTCCTGGCTCTTAGAAAGTCCTAATGGTGCAGCAGATAAGAGTGCCGATCTGGAGTCAGGAGCACTTGGGCCTGAATCCCACCAACTGAGATTAGGAGGGCTCAAATGATATACTGTATGTAATGCATTATATAAATATCAGTGAGGATTCTACTTCTAACAAGTGAGTGGGCTGCCTTGTGAGGTAGTGAGTTTCCTGTCACTGGAAGTATGCAAGCCAATAGTGGATTCTATGTGGAGCATTAGGACACAGGATAGAAGAATGAATGAGAGGACCTCCAAATCCCTCCCAGCTCTACATTTCTACATTTCCACCCAAGCCATGTATTGTCGCCATTCTCCTTGGCTATACTGTGAAGGTACCAAGGTTCAGGGAGTTACTGGCTCTGGGTCCTCCCCTTACCAAATCGTTTGGTGTATAACATCTCGCCCAGATTGTGAGGTGCCAAGGAGTATATTGCCAGGATGCCCTCATCAGGAAAACCTCGCTGGCTGCTGGGGATGAAGGCTGCGAGGAGCTGGCCATCTGCTGACACGTCACAGCTGGCATCATTGTAGATCTTACAGTTCTGCACCAACACATTCACAGAGGCTACAAGAAAAAGGGGGGGTTGGGAGGGAGGGGAAAAGGAGAAAAGGGAGAGGAGGAGGGAAGGGGTGGGGAGAGAAAGACAGTCATATTGGAGATAAGATAATAGAGAAAAAGTTGTAAAATCTCTAGAGCTCTACTGAATAGCTATTATTGATCAAAGCTCAGCATTATGATGTAAGCTCCAAGAAAGAGAACCCCCCTGGAAGAGCCACTTGCCAGTCAGGAAACTGGCCATCTTGGCAGTCCAAGGTGCCATTTACTTGCTGTGTGAATCTGTGGAATCTCCTCTATATTCCCCTAGACCCAACATGCCTCACTTTCCCTGCTAACCTGTATAGGTCACAGAACTGAACAAAGCAGGATAATGTTTCATCCTTCTCTCGAGCGTTCTTTGCTGAACCTGCCTGAACATGGGCTGACTGACCAGCATGCTTTGTCCTTATTTCCCATCCCCTGCTATAAGCTGTACCTACCAACAGACAGCAGATTGTAAACACCCTGGTCTACACTGAGAAGTATGTGTACATAAATTTACCTCGAGGTAAATGGGGAATGGGGATGGCAGAAAAAAATAATGAAACTAACAATCATTGTAGGCCTTGTTGTGTGTTTAATTCTTGGTACATTGTGCAGTTCTGTCAGGAGGAAGCAGCTTTCCTCTTGAAGGGAGTCTGGAATAAGAGGGTCTCTTCCTCAGCCACAGGCTTGGTTCTCCTTAGAGATGCTGCATGCGCACCTCTTTGCAAAGAAGCCTCCCTCCCTCCCTCTCCCACAGAGAAAGATGGATTTGGACAGCAGCCATCAGGTATTCCCCACAACTACAACTCAGCTGCCCTTAAGATAACTCCAGCAATCATTCTCCAGAGTCGAATGTTAGGCCCTTGGAGGTCCAGGACAAATTCCCACAGGGCTAAGCTACTTGAAGGAAAGGAGAGAAAGATGAAATGCCTTTGGGGGAAGTCTTCTGTGTTGGAAAAGTCATTAGGAAAAGACAAGACTGCGCTTTCATCCTCCATTTCCTCGTACATTGCTAATAAAGCCATAGAGATGACAGAGCAGATCAAAAAAGACATCAGAACAAACTAATTGAGCTGTTGTGCCAACTCCAATTGCTGACACCTACAGCACAATTACGCACAAAATCAGGGAGGGACCACAAGAAGCATTCTGTTTGCTAACTAATAAAATAATGACAGCCAAATACTCATTGCCATCACCATTAGGCCTCTGGACTGCTCAACTTCCAACCCACCATCTGCTCTAGTCCTGTGGCTGGGTTTAGCTAGTCAGCACTGAAACTGGCTGCTCCTGCTGTGGCATTCGCCCTCTCCCTCCATCTAGTCTGATATGTGACTATTGGCAATGAAGGAAGACAGACAACGGGGGACGGGGTGACTGTTCTGTAAGCAAGGCCTCTTTTTTATTGCTGAGTCATACAACCAAGCAGCTACCCCAGAATCTTGTTTTTGATACATGAAAACAAGGAATGGGTTGGTGAGAAAAAATAATACCAATCATAAAAGATTTGGAGTTGGAGGCAACCTTAAAGACAATTCCCTCATTTTACAGATAGGAAAACAAAGGTCTGTGGAGTTGAAGGAACAGTGAATGGTGCCATATCCTACCATGGTCCTGACTCCCCTTTCCTTCTAGGGCCTGTCTCCTTTCTGTTGTCATCCCCAATGTATCCTGCCTACATCATGTGTGTCCACTGCTGTTTGTTTGTTGTTTCTCTATTAGACTGGAAGCTCCTTGAGGGCAGGGACTGGCTTTGGACTTCCTTTATATTCCCAGAATTAGCACTGGGCCTGGCATTGCTAACAAAAACAAGTAATTAATCAATGGATATGAAACTAATAGCCATTCTCAATAGATAAGTAGCCAAAGGATATGAATAATCAGTTCTCTAAAGAAGAATTGCAAATTATGAGCAACCATACAAAAGAATGTTCCAAATCACCAGTAATAAGATAAATGCAAATCAAAACAACCCCGAGGTTTCACCTCATACCCTGCAAATTGGCAAAAATAACAAAAAATGGCAACATTGACTGGTTGTGGAATGACAGGCACACTCATACACTGTCGGTGGAGCTGTGAAATGTAATGACCATTTTGGAAAGCAATTTGGAATTATACAAATAGTGACTAAACTGTTCATAGCCTCTGAACCAGAGACTCCATTACTGGGCTTCAACCTCAAGGAAGCCATCAATGACAAGAAAGTCCTCATATACAGCAACACTTTTTGTGACAGCAAAGAGTTTGAAACAAAGTAGATGCCCATCAATTGGGGAATAGCTAAACAAACTGTGGTACATGAAGGTGATGGAACATTACTGTGCTGTATGTAAGAAGTAACGTGTAACAAATACAGAGAAGCGTGAAAAGATCTATGTGAACTGATGCAGAAGGAAGCCAGCAGAGCCAAGAAAACAACAAAACAACCATAACTATATCTATGTAAACGGAAAGAACAACACACCAAAAAATCAAAAGTAAATGTAACAAAATTATAAAGACTGAGCAGGAACTGAATAAAGACATATGAGGGGACATTCACAACCACCCTTTCATGGAGGTGGGAAATTCACAAATGCTGCACATTGTTTTCATACTTTTTCAGGGTATTCATCAGATGGGCTGGGCTCTTTTCCTCTTTAATGATTACTATTTGTTATAAGGGATGGCTCTCTAGGAAGGGGATACTGAAGATAACTATGATGACGACGACAGAAATACATCAATAAAAACCTACTAAAAATAAAAAGGGCAAAAAGAAGAAATAAGTAGCAGAGTCCAGCCTTGAACCCAAGACCTTGACTCCCAATGGAGTGCCCCTTCCACTATCCTTCCAGCCCCCCTGAGCTTTGCAGAGAACTTTAAAGCTTACAGTGCAGTCTCACACATGTAATTTTGGTTGGGCAGACTAAGGCAGGCCAGGAGGCAGGGGTGGGGCTTACCCAAGGTCACAGAGCCAAGACTGGAATCTCAATGTTCTGAAGTAGTTCACTTTCCACATTGCAGCAGCACTGCCTTGTGAAAATCCACCAGCTCTAATTTGAACGTTAGAAGTGACAGGGAAGGAAACAGGACTTTTGCTGAGTTTAAGACAGCTTTGTTCTGCTGTCATTTAATCACATTTAATGCCTAGGAAGATGTATGCACTGGATGTTTCATCAAAGTAGGATTTTCTATCATACTGCTGCATAGTCTATTACGTGTTAACTTAGGAAAGAAGGATGAAGAGATGCTCTACAATAAATGCCACCATCAAAAAAGGTATAACTGCTGACTGGAGCAGGCAAAAGGTGAGTCTTTTCCCCCCAGAAAATTTACTGTCAAGTCTCTGAAAAACCAGGGGTGGGGGAGAATTAGGCTTCCATTTTGTCGCTTTAGAGACCAGTCTCCTTCTTGAAAGGCTAGAAAGATGAGCAAAATCTACTAAGATGAAATTTGAAAGAGACAGATTTAAAAACCTATTTGGATTAAAAACAAAACAAAACAAAACAACCCAACCACATAAATACAAGAAGGCACAGTTAGAAAGTGGCATGTATGAAAAAAACATCCCAGGGTCTGATATCCAAGATATATAGATAAATAACAGAAACAGATAAGAACAAAAGCTGAATATACCTTAACAGAATAATAAGGGAATTTAAAGAATGGTCAATGGACATGGACAAAAGTTCTCTCAAAGGAAAAATGGACAACTCCTGGCAATCATGTGAAATAAGGCCCCATGTCACTAACAATAAGAAAGATGTACATCCAAACAAATTTGAAGTTTTACATCACCCTCAGTAATTCTCAATGATGACAAAATATGGGATAGTCAATGTTGGAGGAACTGTGGAAAGCATGAATGCATTGTGGGTGGTGTGAATCCCTACAAACATTCTGAAGAGCCATCTGGAATTATGGGAAGAGTAAATCAAATGCTTACACCCTTTGACTCAGAGATCTTGCTGCTAGGGATATTCTCCAAGAAGGTCAATGTCAAAAGGCCCCATATATATTTCACCACAGTATTTATGGTAGTACTTTTTGTGATTGCAAAGAACTGCCAAGAAAAGTCAATGTCCATTGATTGGAGAATGGCTAAGGAATTGTGGTACATAAATGTAATGGGATTATTACTAGGCTATAAAACTATAAATATGATGAATACAAAGAAACATGGAACATAAGGCACAAAAGAATGCAAAGCTAAGCAAGCAGAGCCAAGAAAAAAATACACACAATGATTATAACATAAATGTAAAGAAAAACAACAAAACAATCAAAATTGAAGGCTACACAATTCTTGTGATCAAGCTTGACCTTGAAAAAGAGATATAAGAAAGAGGGACCCTACATACAAATATACAGCAACTTATTTTATAGTGTCAAAGAACTGAAAACTGAAGGGGGGGCTTATCTGCCACTGTAGAATGGCTGAACAAGATGTGGTCTATGGATGCAAGGAACACTATGGTGCTATAAGAAATGATGAAGGGGACAGCTTCAGAGAAACCTGAGGAAAACTTGTATGAACTGATACAAAGTGAAGCAAGCAGGATTAGAAGAACAAGTTCTGCAATAACAGAGACATGGTAAGGACAATCAACATGATGACCAAACACAATTCCTCATAATGAAGCATGCTGCCTACTTCTGAACAGAGGGCTGATGGAATAGAAATGCAGACTCATCTCTCTCTCTCTGCTTTTGGAATCTGGAATTTGTTTTGCTTGACTATACTTGTTTCTTTCTTTTTTTTTTTTTTTAAAGCAATTGGGGTTAAGTAACTTGCTCAAGGTTACACAGCTAGTCATTATTTATGCGTGGGTGCTCATTTTCTGAGGCTGGATCTGATCTCGGGTCATCCCAACTCTGAGACTGGCGCTCTTACTCACTGCGCCACCTAGCTTCCCCTTTAGGGCAATTGGGGTTAAGTAACTTGCTCAAAGTTACACGGCTAGGTTTTTGTTTGTGTGGGTTAAGTGTCTGAGGCTGGCTCCGAACTCAGGTCCTTCTGATTCCAGGGCCGGCGCTCTATTCACTGCGCCACTTAGCCGCCCCTTTAGGGCAACTGGGGTTAAGTAACTTGCCCAAAGTTACACGGCTAGGTTTTTGTTTGTGTGGGTTAAGTGTCTGAGGCTGGCTCCGAACTCAGGTCCTTCTGACTCCAGGGCCGGTGCTCTATTCACTGCGCCACCTAGCCACCCCTGACTATACTTGTTTCTAATGGGTTTTATTCTCCTTGCTTTCTCAAATGGGAGGGAGAAGAAAGGCAGGAGGAAGGGAGATAATGTGAACCTGAAAATGAAATAAAAATGGAAAATTTTTAAAAAAGAAGAGATATAAGAAGACACCTGTCCCTGCTTCTACAGGTAGGAGACTATGGCTGTACAAAATGACATATAATATCAACTTATATACTGGCTAGTTTCACTGAACTATTTTCCCCTTCCTCTTTTTATCTTCTTTTCTGTAAGAGGAGGCAGAATGAAGAGGAGAGATAAAAATGAGCTATCTTAGTGTCTTAGTGAATCACAATCTCAAGAGGAGTTAACCATGTGACATGGCAGTTAACAAGCTATGGTTGTCTTGGGCTACACTGAAAGAGGCACGGAATGCAGAATGAAGGAAGCGATGACCATGTTGTCCTCTGACCTAGTCAGATCATATGTGGAGTACTGCTTTCAGTTCTAAGCACCTTATTTCAGGACTAATAAGCTGGATTTTATTCAGAAGAGAAAAACCAGTGATGATGTGCTGCAGCCTGGTGGTACAGAGTATAGAGTACTGGCCTGGAGTCACGAGGATCTGAGTTCAAATACGGCCTCAAGATACCTACTAGCTGTGTGACCCTGGGCAAGTCCCTTAATCTCTGTCTCAGCTTCCTCATCTGTAAAATGGGGACAATAAAAGTACCCATCCCCAGGACTGTTGTGAGGACTGAAATAAGGTAATACTTGTAAAGTGCTTTGCAAACTTTAAAGTGTTCAATATGATGATGGTGACGATGAAAGGAGCAGAGACTAGGTCTTGTGTAATGCTAAACCATTTTTAAAATCCCTTTTTACCTGCCTGCTGATCCAACTCATAGAAGAGAGACACTTTGATATATAGTACTAAACATAAGTCCCAGGTGAATGTCAGCCTGTTTACTGCACCTATTAATCATTCCTTAAAGTTTACAAGAAGGTTGAAAATTGTGTCATGTATTTAGGCCATGGAAGATTACAAATTTCTTTTTTTGCAGGGGAAGGGGGTACATTGATTTGCTAATCTTTCATACCTGAATGACAACAGCCCTTGTCCAAAAGTCCAAGTTACCACAGCATATAAATTAATGGCCGTGCATGTATATGGGTAGGCTCTTTAGTTGAGAGAACACATAGAAAAGGGGGGGGGGGGTTCTCACAGATCATAGTCTAAGGCTTTAAGAGAAAGGTTAAGCATTTCAACCTTGAGTTGGTCGGCTTCTCTCTTGGCCAGTCATTGTCCTCAGGAGCTGTAAGCAATATATTTTAAACTAGGAAAAGCTGTTTAGAAACACTCAAGTCCATGGAGTGAGAAGTTTCTCCCATATAGGAGCCCCCACTGTTGTTGGCTTGACACCCTCTTCATAAACCTGTTCAGAAATAATGGTATTTATGCTGGTGAGTTCAGCAGCAATTCAAATCTAGGCAATGATGGCTATCCTCAAGATTCTGATGGGCTACCAATACTGCCTGTCCCCAAAGAGCAGAATCAGGGGTAATGGAAAGTTGCCAAGAGCCAGATTTCTGCTTGATGAAATAATTAACCCTTAGCGCTGTCCAAACGTGAAACGGACTGACTTGAAAGGTAGTAGATGCCTCCTGACTGAAGGGTGGGTAACCATTTGTTGGGAATGATGTAGAAAGTATTCTTCTTCAGGTACAGATTGGACTACATGACCTCCAAGGTCTTGTCTAACTCTGAACAATAACACAATGGTCACTTTCTTAGATTCTGGGATGAGTCTTCAAGAAAGACTTCCAATGGAGGCTCAAACCAGTGGAAAAGGGCAGCTACAGTTGCTGCACAAAAAAATCATATGCAGGTAAACAGAAAGACTTCAGTACCTAGTGGTAGAATCCACAGCAAGGCAATCATTCAGTTGGCTTCAGAACTGCTGAAAAGAAAAACTGTATCCTTCTCACTATAAACATGTTGCTATGAGCTCAGAGAGATGGATGCAAATGATAGTGAAGAGAAAACTGTGACTAAGACAATGCGTTCTCTTAATGCAAAAGGGCAAGGGGGTGGGGGACCAGAGACTCGACTATCTTGGAATGAAACAAGAAGAAAACAGCACAAAGCAGAAAGAGGGATGCTGGTTCTAACATATTTCTTTCTTTTCTTTCTTTTTTTTTTTAAATAAGCAATTGGGGTTAAGTAACTTGCTCAAGGTTACACGGCTAGTCATTATTTATGTGTGAGTGCTCATTTTCTGAGGCCGGTTTCAATCCCAGGTCATCCCAACTCTGAGGCCGGCGCTCTTACTCACTGCGCCACCTAGCCGCCCATGGTTCTAACATATTTCCAACCTCCTTTGTGTCATAAGAAAACTATTTCTCCTTTCTAAGCCTCAGGTCTCCGTAGGAGAAAAAGTAAGTTTACCACTCCTCCCAAGTCCAAACCCTACCTGGAGACCTTTCTGAAAGATCACGAGTATCACGTGAGGACCAGCAAGGACTATTTCATAGGGACCTATTTTAATACCTAAGAAATCAAGAGTCAAAAGAACCATCTGTCTAAAGCATGCTAAATTCAGCTTTTTATCAAAGTGTCACAAACTGAGCTCAGAGGTGGTCTTCGTTAATTTATTACTAATGATTAATAATACTCCCTTTCCTGCAGATTCACAACTCACTTCTCTGGGAAGCACTAAATTCAGGTATGGCAATGGACATAGAGTCTGGAGAGAGACTGGCAGGAAGTCTTTTTTAACTTTGGAAACATGGAGCTTGGACAGTCAGCTATAGTTACTTTTGATCATCCTAGGCTAACTCAAATCTGCATATAATTTAGAGTCAGCCTATGAGATAAAGCATCCTTTTACCCAATTATCCTGAATTTGTGAGGTCCCTGAACTTAAAAACTCCGTTTTATCTCTGGTTTTAGGATTTTTATTTTTTCCCTTTTTAAAAATTTAATTTAATCTTTCCCCACTTAATAGTATTTAATTTTTTCCCAATTACATGTAAAGAGAGTTTTCAACATTCATTTTTATAAGATTTTGAGTTCCAAATTTTTCTCTCTCTCCCCTCCCCGCTTCCCAGGACAGCAAGCAATCTGATATAAGTTATACATGTACAAATCATGTTAAACATATTTCCATATTAGAAATGTTGTTAAAGGAGAATTAGAACAAAAGGGAAAAACCATGAGAGAGAAAAAAATTTTAAAAACAACAAAAAAGTGAAAATAGTATGCTTCGATCTGCATTCAGACTCCATAGTTCTTTCTCTGGATGTGGATAATAGGCTTTTTATTTAGAAACAAGCCAGACATTTCCTAGAATTCACTTAAGAATAATTGCAAAAAAACCCAAACAAACAAACAAACAAAAAACCATAAGTTACTATTTGACAAAGACATATATGGAACTAAGAATTCTTCCAGTGACTATTCTAAAAACTGGAGCAATATTACTTAAACAATTCAACTAACAATAAAGACACAGAAGTTTACAAAGCCACTGCCTTCAAGGGCTTTGGAGTCTAGTAGCAGAGGTAATAAAAATGACATAAATAATGGTAATACAAAACAGAATAGGGTGAATACTTAAGAAAGGCACCAAGTGCTATGAGAGTTCAGGGAGAAGGGGCCTTTTCAGCTGGGAGAAGCTTGGGAAGGCTTGATAGAGAAGGTGGCCCACTGGCTAAGTGGACATGGGTAGCAGAGTAAGGGAAGCAAAAGAAAGGGGATGCATCTTAGATACCAATGCTGTAAGCACAAAGGTGGGGAGGTACAGAACATGCTAAGATACAAATGTTGGTAACTGAAACATAAAATATTACAGGATAAGCACATCAGAACACTACAAAACACAGTGAGGTGTTTGAGGGGGGAAAGAGAAAGGAGGAATCAGAAAAGATTTTGTGGAGAAGGTGACATCATGGGGGCTTTAAAGTAGAGGTGACTAGAGAGAGAAAGAAGACACAGGAAAGAGGGAAAACAGAAGCCAAGCTCCTCAAGTAAGAGAGCAGTCTATTCTCAGTAGGGAACCAGATTCCAGGGGCACCTTTAGAATTAGAGGAAATGATAAGAGATTTCCCAAGTGCCCTCACTTACAAATGAGGGCACAAAGCTCAGAGAGTTTTGTTAAAGTCATTTGCCCAAGTTCATACAAATAGTACAAAGTGAAAATTGGTCTCCCAATTACAAATCCAGTGCCCTTCACAGAAATATGAGATAAGGATATGAAGTAGGGAGGAGCCTGATGCCTTCAGGCCAGGCTCATTTATGGTCTGACAAGCTCTTTTAGGAAATGAACTCTCTCACAGGACATCTTCATGATCCTTGGTGCACCTTCTCCTCTGTTTTTATGTGATATTCTATTCTGTAGATCATATTGTGCCTGCTCATAATTCTGGGAGGTTTATGGCAGAATTTGCCAAAATCAATACAGTTCTGATCCAATGTTATATGGCCTGATTGCAGAGAGCCATTTAATAGTCCAATAATCATCTGCTGAATCTATTATCTTACTGATATAGGATACCTCCATTAGGGCAGACAATATCCAATGGAACCATCCATGTAGCCGTGGCCAAGTCATAACCTCCCTGGGTCTCAGTTTTGTTATTAGCAAAATGGGGGAGGAATGAGGTTGTAATGGACCCCTCCTGTTCTAAACAGAAGATCTCATGACCTCAGTCATACTGTGTGGCTCTTTGCCATGAAGTATCCCCACAGAATTAACCCAGTTCACTAAGAGTCTTCCTCAAAGCCTTTTATTATTTTCTGAACACCAGTGTGCCATGCTTGAATTGGGCATAAGGAGGTGTTGCTCTCCAGCCCAACTTCTTTTCTGACCATACATGTCCAGAAGGAAGGTACTAATACCATTTGCCACAAGCACCCCATTTTTGTACTTACTACGTGGCATCCTCCTAGTACATCAGGAACACTCTTCATTGCCTTTGGGTCCCTACAATGGCAGTTCTATTATTCTTGGTGCTACAGCACTCCTGGAGCTACTGGAGGTTAAAAGAGATGGACTCTGATAGCAGAGAGCAGCTTAGAGAGAGCAGCTTAGCATCCCTAAAAGGGCACTCTGATTTCCCCAATGTAATCAAATCCTATCTTCTGTTCAGTTCTGGAATCAGTTCATTGTCCGATGGTGACCCATGAAGTTGAAGAGGCACATCTAATTAGAGCTAACTGGACCTGCTCAATTGGTATGAACATTTGATCCTATTCAAAACATGTAGGATTTCTGGCACCGACTCCATGTAAGAAAGATGAAGCCCTACATAAGTGCCATCTAGTCCTGCTTCCTCTCTTCTTTTGTGACTCATCAAAGCTAAATTCACAAAGCCTGAATGTCTCACAACTGCCTTCTCCTAATGGGGTTTATTTTGTGCATCTTCTTATCCCTGGGATGGGAAACTTCACATTGGCACTATAAATAGACAGCAAAGAAAAGAATACTGACATTTCAGAGTACTGACATTGGCTTGGCATGTTCCTTAATGTTTTTCCACATTTGGGTAGGGCTGATCAGTTCAGAATGGCTCTTTTGCAAACAGACTCACCTCTCTGTGAATAAGCCAGTTTCCACATATGGGCTCTAAGAAGACGGAATGATTAAAGTCCTCCTGTGGGAAATTCTCACAAATGTGGCAGGTACCTACTTTCATTACATTTTGCCTTCACATATATTTTAAGGATTTGATCTGTTGCTCAAGACGGCCCAGTCTCTTTTCTGCCTTGAGTAATGTCCTTGAGGCTCTGGGCTCCTCTAGTTTTCTCAGCGGCCTCAATACTGTGCTCCACTCTGCCCCACCTCTGATAGTCAGCTCTGGCCAGGGAATGAGGGTACTTCTAAGCTAAGTCTGGCAACAGGTTAGAAATAGTTATCGTGGCTATTAGAAAATGATACTGACTGTATCAATAATAATGAAGAACATCCTTCTGCATCAATATAAAAATGTTTGGCCTGGAATGGTGGTTCTGTACGTCTTTATGGAAGAGGGACCCAGTGAGCCATATCTGAAGATAGCCTCAGAACAGTTGGGCAGCAGAAAGAAGTTCTCTTGGCACCTCTCCTGACAGTGCTTGACACAAACCATGGTATAAGCCATCCAAGGAAGTAGAGAGGGTAGGTAAATCTTCCCTCTACCATTAAAAGACACTAAGTCTCAGACATACGATCTTGATTGCTGTTACAACTGGCCACTGGAAGAGGATGATTTCAGTCTTGTAAAAGCCAACCTGGGCCTGAAGCAGCCCCATACAAACAATAACTGTTGTTTCTATTCAAGAGTTCTGGCTAGAGAAGATTTCTCTGCCTGCTGCCTCTCTCCTGACATGGAAAGGAGGACTCGGCTCAGCACAATGCTATCTGATCTCAGTCCTAGGTTGACTCCCTAACATGCTGATTTCTACTGAGAGGGCAAGCCCAATGTGATACTGGGCACAGGAATGCTCATTCTACTGAACTAGAAGATATGTCAGCAGGGAAGCCTGAAAGCCTCCGGTAGAGGCACCACAGCAGAACAAGGCAGGAAGGAAGCAAGTGATAAGGGCCTAACCCCAGTCATCTGAGGCCTCCTCTGAATGGGGCTAGCCTGGCTAAAATTTCATACCCCCTGGCAGCAGCCCCAGTCAATATGCATTAATATCCAAAGGGCAAACAGATGCAGGGAAAGGGGACAAGGGCAAGTGACCTAGGTGGCTATGGATGATAAGGGGGGCAGTGGTCAAGAAACAAAGTATTTTAGAAACAGCTTTGAGGAGTAGTTCCAGAAAGAAGCAGGACCTACAAGTGACAGCAGGAAGCTTGTTCCAGATTCTGAAATACAATCTTTTCCTAATTACAAATAATCTCCACATGAAAATTTCTGAGTAAGGCATGGGAGAGGTTAAAAATACTGATGCCCAGAGGTGCAAATGGTTGTTTCCCATGGGTTCCACAAATCATAAAGCAGTATACTGTACAAAGATGACTGTACAGCCTGTTGCTGGTTGGCCAGATGAAGCTATGGGAAGGACCAGTCACTCCAGTGCTTTGCTCTGCACATGCTCTAGAAGCCTATCAGGGAGGCTTGAGGGAACTTAAGCAAATAGGAAACGTTTCCCTTTTGCTCCTCTCCAAGGCAATCTTATCATTTTTCAGGAATGCTTTCTTAACCCTGGTTTTCAGCTGCCAGTACAAATAATCCCAACAGGCCCCAGTCTCTAGACTAGGAGGAGAAGCCCACTGCATTGCATTGATCAGCAGGGCCTACAACGTCCCCGGCCACAAGAACCTTGGTGATCTGTACCCTGTGTACCCACTACTCCTGTTCCTGCCCCATATGAAGCAGTGATCACAAAGAAATTCCAGGGGTCTCCTCTTTTTTTTTTTTTTTTACAAAAATATAACAATGCTGGAGATACAGAGGAGACTTCATCCCTTGACTTGACTCTTCGAAAGACAGTAAATCATGACTAATCCACACCCCTGCTGAGAAGGAAGGGACAGAGGAGAAAGGCAATTTTAAGTATCTATGATTCTTCCCAATACCCTCTGATCCAGAGATGACCCTGCTAGGCCTAAATGTTTATAACAGCATTTTTTTAGAAGGAGGAAAGAACTGGAAATAGATGCCCAATGATTGGAAAATGGCTAAACAAGCCATTCAAGTACATGAATGTAATGATTATTGTGCTGTGAGGAATTCAGAGAAGCAAGGAAACACTTTTATGAACTAATGCAAGGTGAATGGAGAAGAACCAGGAAAACAACATACATAATGTAAACATGCTGTTATAAATACAATGACAATGTAAATGGAAAGGAAAAAATCCTAACAAACTCTGTATAGTTAAGTTTAGCCCCGAAGAGTGATGAGAAATGCACTCTCCCCTCCTTTGCAGCAGTGGGGGACAATGCTGATGAGGACAGCATGCTTGGCTGAGGAACTGGTTTGTTTTTCTGAACTGTTTTTGTTTTTAATCTTTGCTGCAAGGAATGGGTGAGAAAGGGTGGAGAGATATACTGAGAAATGAATGTGATGTAAAAACAATA